>JABUQX010095166.1:0-15000 GCA_015478945.1 Trachelipus rathkii
ATTGGTAATAGCAAGATTTCCCTTGTCCAGATACGATTTGTACATCATCTTCTCGTCATATCCATTCGGCGTCAAGCATTTTTGCTGATTATATAACAGAATCTGATCGAATCTTCTTTCCATCTATTTTGGACTGGCAGCTTGTAATCCTTATTCCCAAACCTGAAAAGGACATCCAGCTGGCAAGACAACTGCAAAACATTCTCACTTTACTGCTTGACCTACTCCAGTAATTTACTGAGAAAATGGTTCTGGCCGCTTACTCCTGTTCTGGAGCCGTTAAGCTTAAAACTTCCTTAATTCTTGAGCTCTGCAATTGTCTGATCAGACCCCTTTTGGTAAAACTAGACCATGACATCCGGGAAGCCTTCTCAACTGGTGGATGGTTCTTTGTCTTTTGACCCTGAAAAAGCTTACGACACAACGTGGAGAACTGGGACTTCCCAAACTCCATTCGCTGAGCTTCCTATGTGACAACCCCTTTTTATCAAAGCCTTGTCACACACACTCATCCAAGTTCGAAAGCTCTCAGCAGCAGTCCTATTTGGAGTGTAACATGTCTAAAGGGGTAGTGTCCTAAGTGTACTACATTTGCTCTGGATTTAATGGTATTGTTACCTCTATTCCAGCGGACTGGTCAATTTTTTCATGTCGATGACCTTGCTTTATATATACGGTAGTACCAGGCTGCCTCTTCTCGAAAGGCAACTTCAACTAGCTATTGAGAATGTGGTATCCCATGGCTTCCCATTTTTCTCCCCACCAAAATCTCAGCAGTGCTTTAAGAAAATGGAATCGAAGAACTTGGGTTAATTCTTCTTCCAGTTGAATCAACCTTATACTTGCTCCGGCCCATTCCTGTTATCTCTCACAGGTCAAATTTCTCTAGGACTCATTCCTAGATGACCACTTAACATATGCCCCTAACATACAAACAACACCTGAAACAACTCTTGTCATCAAAATGACTGAGTCATCATCTCTGCCTCAAAATCTTGGGGCGCTGATCGTAAGTCCCTTTTACGTCCATATATCGCCCTTAGTTCGATCGAAGCTTCTTGACTCCATGGCTGTGTAGGTGGTATTTGGTCAGGCTTCCCTACTCTACTGTGACATCTGCTGATCCCAAAACGAGGCGATCCGTATCTCCACTGGAGCCTTCTGATCGCCCCCCCGGGTGCTTTTAGTTGAAGCCAATGTGATGCCACTCTCTCTTCAAAGAGAATACACTATGTGTACAAGTTATCTTCTGTTTTCAAACCCCCAATACTGGTCTTCGGTTCTGACACTGATTCTAAAGAGCCTCAGTCCTGATCATCGGCCATTGGCAACACACCATACCATCCTTAATTTCCTTTATTATTCCTCCAATATGGGAAGGTGCTCCCTTTTCTCATACGATGAAGGATACACTAATCTTGGTTATTCCCCTGCCCTACCCATTTTGTTTCTTGGCTCTCTGCTCTCTCCAATCAAGCCATTCTCTGTTGCCTTTTTATTAAAGGGCATCATATTCCTCTCTCTCATTCCACAGTGTTCACATTTATGAGCTTTACTCCAGTATTTACTGATGGCTCTAAAACCGGGAACAGTGTAGGCGCATCTGCTGCCCTTCCTGATCGCAATCTTTCCCCATACCCCTCCCTCAGCCTGATTTTTCACAGCGTGAATGGTCAGCTATAATGATTGCGCTTTCTGGAATTCTAACCTTAACGAAGATCAATCTTATGTCATTCATTCAGATTCGCTGAGCGCGCTACAAGCGCTTAAAAACCCCTTTATTCTAAAAATACAATATATCTGCTGAGCAGCAATTTCTTCGGCTGCTCCATTCCCGTAAGAAACAAATTATTTTATAATGGACTCCCTCCTCTCACGTAGCGGGTAACTGGCAACGAAATTCGTTGGACAGAGAGGCCAAAATGGCCACCTCATGGGAGCTGTTCCAGGTACCTCCCGGATGTCATTCGATTTCAAGGCTACCTCCCAATGTAACTGATTAACATCCTGCCTCCCATAAGGTTGATCTTATTGCAAGAGTTGCTGACGGAATGTGATCAGAGAGAGCGAAACTTTGAAAATATGTGCCGATCATCGGAGTTGGGTCTTTCTTCTCTCTTCCACTGACGAAAACGCTTACATGAGGTGAGACGCTTGCACGCCTCCCGTATTGGCCACACCAATATCACACAGTCACTATATGTTACGGAACCCCTCCCATTAGCAAATTTTGCCGAAGCTGGCTACCCCGCAATCTGTTCGCTATATCTTCATTGATTGTTCCCTACTGACCTTATTCGCCGCCGTCATTTTCCTACTTTACAGATCCATGAACACCTTCCAAAAGATTATCCCACATCTTATCCGGATCTTCCCACTTTTAGTAGTAACTCTATTTTTCTTGTTTCTATCAAGAAGTGAATATTCATTACAATATTTGATTTTGTTACGTAATACTAGGACTTTATAATGCAAGGATGTACTTTTGTTTAGTTTTTGTTTATTTTTATTGACTGAATATTCATTTCTCTATTCAAATCTTCTTTTGACGTTTGTAAAATATATGGTCCAGGACTGCCTATGGAAGGATTTTTTCAACCCAGTGTACGCTTTAGAGCCAGTGGTGGTCCCACACCTCGACTCAAAAAAAAATATATATACATATACAGCAGTATGGCGCATAGTATATATATATATATATATATATATATATATATATATATATATATATATATATATATATATATATGTTGTTATTATATATATATATATATATATATATATATAATATATATATATATATATATATAGTATATATATATATATATATATATATAAAATTGTAAAAAATATATATATATATATATATATATATATATATATATATATATATTTTGTAATAAGTAAGTGAGTGAAATAAGGAGTGTCTAGTGTGATAGTTTTGTGGTGAGTGAAATAAGGAGTGTCTACAGAACAAGCCTATAGACCCTTCTGTGTAGGGAGGCGTGATAATGTGAGCGAAAGAGATGAGCCAATGGGCACCAGGGTGGATCGGAAATTTTTACACCCTTACACCTCACATGCAGTTTGAGGATGGGGGGTGGTGGAGTTAATTTCATGCGCTAGATTCTAAACCTATTGGTACCAAGTTTCTGAAAAATGGATATTGAACATATATTGAAATAGTCAATAAATAGTCTTAAAAACATGTTTTAAGTCCCCCCCTCCTCTAGTCAAATATCATCTTAGTGATATTGTTATTTATTGATAATTTTTATATACTAGAGTCAGTTAACCTTGGATGTCTCGCGTGGTAATATCTACGATGACTCCGTCGGGTCACCCGATTCTGAAGGGGACATTCTTGGCGTCTTAGACACGCCTGAGGTTTTAGACGAGTCTTTATCAACTGGTAAGTCCTGCTTGCTTTATTTGGAACTAAAATATTAGTTTTTCCTCAATCTACAAGTATGTTATGCTTCTAAATTTTCTTATCTCTAACATTTGTTTAAATTTTAGTTTGTTTTTGTAAACATCTTTGAATTTTGGAAATGCTAACTTAAAGGGAAACTAACCCTAAAATATAGTTTTTTGACTTTAAATTCACCACTTTTGTTTTGTTTTTACAGGTTTTCTTTCTTTCATTTTAGGATTAACCTTTTTTAATTAACTTGATTGATGTTTCATTTTTGTTAATTTTTTTTATAGATATTTTCTAAAATAAAATATTTACTGAGATAAATATTCAAATATGACCTTTATTATGCTTACGTATTTGCTTAAATTTGTAGTTATATTGTTCAGGTATAAACATTACATAAGTTTGTTGTAAGAGCGGTTTATGTTTTATTATTTATTACTATTAACACCTTTTTTAGTTGTGATTTTTTTTTTATGATACTAATCACTATTTTTATGTAGCTTCATGTTTCATATTTTTTTTGCGCTTGCATCCCAGGTCTTAAATATGTACCTTACAGTTGCATATTCGAACCACTTCGTCTATCCGAACTTATGCCACTCGTTTTTATACGTAACCAAAGCATTACATTAAAGGTTATTGAAATGGAAATTCTGCCTTCGACTCTCACTTTCTTCAATCAGTGCATGTAAGTAATTGAAGCTTGGAAGAGACGCCTTGGTTGTAAATGCGATACTTGTTAATTAAGTAATTGGTTAAATCTAAAGTTTGTTAATTAATGGTGTTTTGGAATAATTTTACTTAGGAATATTGGAATTTCGAAAACTTTTTATTATTCTCTTAGCTTATTAGTATTTTTTCATAGAAAAGAGATTTTATAAATGATCTTAACGTGTTTAGCTAGGTAATTAGTTCATTTTAGTTACCTGATTAAGTTAATTAGTTAGCTAATTTATCTACCTAGTTTAACTAGTTACATCTAAAATTTATTTAAAATTGTAGTTATTTTTTTAATACTTTTTTTTATATTATCTATCAGGTAGTGGTATATGAGTATTTACAACTATTTTTGTGTTTATTATATAGTTTTATTTTAATTTTTCCGATAATATTTATTTTGGTTTGAATATTTAGTTAGTGTGTTTGCATATTAATGAAAAACTAATTCAGTGTTTTTAGGTTTATCATTATTCTTCATCATGGTTCAATCCATTGAACGATTAGAAAAAAATCACTTAATGAAAGAACTAATTCTATTTTTTTTTAAGGTTTACCATTATTCTTCATCATGGTTCGATACATTGGACGATTAAAAGAAAATCACGTCAGATTTCATCACTTCACAGTCAGCTAAGATTATTCAAGTAAGATTGAAGTTTCTGCTTAAAAATTGTTATCTATTATGTTAAATAAAGATATTCAATATTCTTGCTTTCTCGTGTTAGTTAGTATATGAAACGTAATTTATTTTTAAATTTATAAATCTTGTAGATAATTTATAAAATGGAACTAAAAGTGGGTTGGTGAATGAGAAAGGGACAAATTGTTTCATAGAGAACATAGAGAGAGAAAAGTTGCTAGATTTTTGAGAAAAGTTGCTAGATTATTTTTAGACACTGTTTTATAAGTACTTTTATTTTTGCAGTTCATATTTCATCATTATCATCTGTTCATTGCTTCCCCATAACTATGGTTTATGGTGCTCAAACATGCACTGGGAATCCGAGGCATGCATGAGCAGTACTAGGGTACACATAAGTAGTAGTGGGACCCAAACCCACCTACCACTATAGATAGAAACTGTGCTGGAGGAAGAGGATCGAAAGATATAGATAATTAATTCGATAAATAAGGTGAAAGAAAGAAGAATTAATTATTACATATGTGATAAGGTTACATACTAATGCGGAGGCCGGAGGGGTGCACAAAAGCCCCCAAGTATTGGTTCCTCTCACTATGTTAGGTCTTATGTTGCAACACCAATACCACAATATTATAACAAGAACCAATACCGTTCTGCGGGCTAAGTTTATACTTAACGAGTCAAAAGTCAAAATGATGAAATTAACTTACAAAAGAAAGAAATTCAAATTCTGTAGATGGTACAACGAGTTATAGGTTAAATATATCGGGTTATTTAAAGTAGGGCTCCCGCCGGATATGCATATTTTAAAATGATGGAATTAGGAACCGAGTATTTTAAAATGAAGCCGAAATCGGAACCAGCTGAAATATTTTCTGACTCAGCAGGCATGGTTTAAAGTACTTAATTTCGCTTATTGAATTCCATGTTTATTGTAACATATACAGTATATCACTATTCAAACAGGCAGTAAAATATCTACTTTTAATTTAACATTATCTCAATTATAATATATTTGCTTCTCCTCTAAAGTGAATATCTTAAAACTTTATCATTAATTTTCTATATTGCAACAGTTTGGAAGGATGATGAATGAGGACTCTACAACGGGAATAGGTAAGACTCCCTCATAATATCGAGTCTCATTGATAGTTGTCTTCCAACAGCTTCATTCACAGCACTTAATACGAGCTCCTGAATTTCTGTGGTACACACACGAACGTCTCTAGGAGTGAGTTCTTCCACATTTTCAGGCAATTCAACATCTTAAAAGTAAATGTAAAAGTACGATTACAATGGTTTAAATGAATGCATAGGACGTCGAATCGAATTATGAATCGAATTAGATTATCAGAGTAGATCACAGACTGGTCAAGATAGGGTGTTGGATTGGTTGATGTTACATGATTTACTGATTTAGGGTTAATAGAAGCCCAAATTAATTTGATAAGTTTATGGTGATAATAAAAAGAAAGTAAGAATTTTATTTATTTATCTTATTTATTTTTTTATTATTATATGGTTTTAGTTTGAAACCAATTAATGAGAGAGAAGGGGAAAAGCCATCAATATACATATATAAAGGAAGACACCAACATTTGGGGGTTTTGTTATGATTTAGGGTTTAATAAAATCGAATGTAGTGATTAAACGCGACACCGCACTGGCTTCACAGCAGCCGTCAGAAGCCGGGATCATGATCCAGCCGATTATCCTCGTGTCTCGGAGTACTTTATCAGATCTTACCTACCTTGCTTGCATTCTGCTCCTTCCTCCTTTCTTCTTTATACTTCTCTGATCACTTTCCTATTCCTTATTCTCTATAAACTCTCACTTCTTTCTGTTTTTAAACAATTATCCAAGACATTCACTATTTCTATTAATCAGTATGTAGTTGACCACCCACCCTTTGCTCGGCCAGGAGTCCCTGAACTGCTCAATCCGATAATACACCACATCACCTGAACCATTCGACTGTGCCGACTCAAACACTGAGACTTGCGAGATCCGATAATCTCCAAAGGTTCTAGTCAATCGTTTCTATCGGATTAGTGTTTTTTAAATATTTTAGAGGGGTTACGTGCCCTCCTTACAGGAAGGGCAAAGACAAGAGGACTCAATTGCATTCTGCAGAGACCGAATTACGTCCAATATAATGATATAGCTCGAAACCTAGATCTATTTCACATTATCTCCGATACGCGTATTAAACCTAACATGATCGGTTTTGAGAGTAACGAAGAATTGAATGAGATAACATATCGCGCGATTAAGGAAGAAGCAATAATCCCTTAAGGGGTGACATGGTATACGGTGCACACAAATTTATACAACGCTAGCATGTAAGAATCTGTTTACTACCCACTATCATATCACATAATGAAAACAATATAAAAGTTGAAAGCGATACCTCTAATTTATATACCCTATCCTATCGTAAATCGTGTGCTTTGAGCCTGTCACGAACATTCATCAAACTAAAACTATTAATTATATATATATATATACTATATATATATTATATTATATATAATACCGTATATAATAAATATATAATAAAATATATAAAATAAAATAGAATGTATATAACATAATTATATAATTATATTAATATAATGATAATAATATATATAGTAAATAATATATATCTATAATAATAATATATATAAATATATATCTATTAATATCTAATATAATCATATAGCTATATAATAAAATAATATACATATATAATATAATCGATAATAATATATATATATAAAAATTAATAATATATATATAAATAATAATATCATAATAATATAATAATTATAGTACTATATATAATATATATTATATATATATGATATATATATATATAATATATATATATATTATATTATAATTATTATATTAATATATAATATATAAAATAATTATAATATTATAATAATAAATATATATATATAATATATAATTAATAATATAATATAATTAATATATATATAATATAAATTATAATAATATTATATACTATATATAATTAATATAAATAAATTAATATAATATATATGATATATGAAAATATAATTTAATAATTATTAAAGATAAATGATTAATGATAATATAATATATATATAATATATAATATATAATATATACTATATAATATATATAGAATATAAAATATATAATATATTATATAATATATAGATATATATATTAATTAATAATAATAAATAATATATAAATAATATAAAAAAATGGAATTAAATTTGGATAGCATATTAACTAAAACTCAACTCTCCATTAAAAATATTATAATTAAGAATTTTATACGCACCATTAAAAATTAAACTAATATTTAATAAATTACCTAAAATTATTAATAGTTAGAGAATAAAACGTAAGAATATTAACCATGATCAAGAATATATATATATATGTCAAGTGACTGGGTCACTTTTAAGTTTTTTGCATTATTTTCCAATAGGTGAAATAAGAAATTATAATATCTAATTACGACTGTGATTTGCATTATAGTTAAAAAAAGAGCAGAGTTAAGCTATCTCTTTGAAGATAATACAAAACTCTATACTTATATAAATCAAAGACAATATATAGGTAATGATACTGTAATTTTTTTTCTCCAAATCCCGCTACATGTTGTAATAGTCAAGCGCGGAATTTTCTCCAGGGGTCTCTCGCCTCTAAGGTGACTATGGGGAATAGGAACTAAATACCCATACACTCGGGGTCGCGCTGTGCACAGATTCTATGCGCGCTATACATCGAGAAAGTCGCTTCCCTGAGCTTCACACTAATCTTGAGACTTTACAGAGCGGACTTGTAACTTCGCCGTAGCGTCGTCCTAAACACCTCTCAGATCATATGATGATCGACAAATGTTCGCAATTTAAATATTATAAATTTAAATATATTTTATTATTACTATTAACCTAAAACGCAACGACTCGTATTGAAGAGTCAAAACCTAGTCCCACCACACTTCATATCAACCTGTCACACCTAATCAGCACATCAGTGGATCCGAAACTCACTCTTATAGCAAGTAATCAGTTCACTCAATTAGGACAATCCGATTGCCATTCATTCGAGTCAGGTGCAAAATAGGACAAAAATTGTTAATATAATTTGATACTTTTCTTTAATTTCTATTCAGACATATACCTATTCATTAATTTATTTGCAAAATAATACTGCAACGACAATGTTACAAAAAACCCATTCACCTATTTACCATTTTATTTTTTCCTCAAAAATAGATATTTTGGAAAAGTCCCCCCCAAAAAACAATAAACCCCAAAGAAGCCCAGTAAAACCCATAAAAGCCCAAAAACCCCACTGGGCTGTTTTTTTTAATCCAACCTCGAGAGTTTTCCAACCCTGCACATACCCTTTCATATTCCTCATCTTAATCTTAACTACTAACTTCTCACATTCGTTGTGTACATTCCCACCTTACCTTTCATATCTCTCATAACACCCTTTACTCTCAACTATTCTCAGCTTTATCAAACCTTTTTCTTCTGTAACCATGTTTATATTTGCATACTTAGAATTTATAACACATTTCTTCATACTCTTTGTCTTTCACTTCTCTACCTCTTCTCTCACTTTCATTCTCATTCAGATGTACCTGGCTTTTACGTCCTATCTGTTCCTTTTATTATCATTTCGCTCTTCCTCTGCCAACATTCTCTCTCTCCAATCATTACTTTCAGATCCTCTTTCACTACAATCCCTCCATAAATGATACATCGACCCGCACATATCACATTTCTTATCATTACCATATTTATTAATTCTGATCATCCATTCGCTCTCTACCATTAACATCATCCTGTCTTTTACCCATCCACCAATTACTACCTCTTTCATACTTTCTTTCTTCCAAACGATATACTCTTTTTTTTCTCTTGTTCTTCATCATTCATCACTCTCCCATGTCCTCTTCTAACCTGAGACACTCCTCTCACCTCATTGAAGATCTTCCTACCTTTTCCACCAATTTTTTCACTCTCATTATTCCTTTTATTCTGAAAAATCTCAGGGCAATTATAACCAAAATGAAACTTCGATTCACATAATATACATTCCATCACTCTACCAAAATTGTCCCTCTTATTCATCCTCCTCCCAGCAACCCATGCTTTTCTTTCTCTACCAAAATTGTCACTTTTATTCATTCTCCTTCCATCAACGCGTTTCTCTTTCTTCCACTTTGATTCACCATCCAATAACTACCTCTCTCCACACTCTTCTTACCCAGTCCTTTACAAACATTCGCCAGCGCATCCCTGAACCCTTTAAATTCCCACTCGCCTTTACCACAATATGCAACCACAATTTGCGCTCTGGTTGTTATCTACATTCGCTCCTTCTAATAAATGAACACACTTCATATCTTCCCCCAAATCAACTTTACCAACAACTTTACATTTTTTCTCTATCACTTCATACCTATTCACATATTCTCTCATTGTCTCATCTAATCCTCTTTTTATATAAAAGAATTCCAGTATTCTATCATACCTGTCCCTTTGTTTCTCCTTTGCCATATACTGTGGTGGACTGATGAAGTGAAAGGAAGAAGAACAAAAAAAGAAAAAAGAGAAGAAAAACAGGTAAGGTTGAAGGAATTAGTTGTAGAAAATTTAGATTACTTACGTTCTCTCAAGGGAAAAGACGTGGAAGATGGTGACTGGAGGAGTTGGTGTTTATGAAGATGGTCACAAGTGAGAGAAGAAAGAAATAAACCCCATGTTGATGGTAAGATAAAAATTTGCTTAATTGTATTTTTTTAGTAAAAGTTTTTATTTTTTAAGAAGAAAAAAATAAAGTAAGAAATTATTTACGATTTATTTATTTTAGGGGATTATTCCGGAGTCGGAGTCAAATAGGCGGATAAGTCAAGATATCCGCAGTCAGATTCATGGAAGATTGTTAGTGAATTGCTAAGTGATGGGTCACTGTCTCGATTCTTATTGGTGATGAGTTACTGCATTGATTCTCGAGTGTGATGGATCACGGCATCGATTCCTGTTCGACGATGATAGTTTTAAGTGAAGAGTTATTGTGTAGGTTCCGTCAGAAATGGATACTTGAAGAACCAGTCGTGTGATGATCAAAATACTTGTGAAGAATCCTCAGGTTTGATGATAAGGTTTTCATGTGATTTATTGGACATTGAAAATGTAACTGACTTGAATTACTATTAATAACTAAAGTGATAGATTTTACTTGAGTAAATATTATTTTGCTTTTATGAAGATTATGTCTATTAACCGATAGTGACTGAGCAAACAAGTAGTTTGATAAATAAGTATGAGCATTTTGCCATTTTAAGTGGCTTTTTTTATTTATTCTAAAAAACATTGTTGGTATTGCCAAAATTTAGATGAATTAAATTTATAAATTAGCGTCATAACCTAAATTGCCAGAGAGTTGAGTTAATGTTTATTAATGAAACTGTGTTTTTCCTTTTCAAAAACAATCGAAGCTCACGGAAAAATTTGTGATGTGACATTCTTTAATGAGACTTGTATATCGTGCCTCAGTAGAGCAAATTGAACCTTCTTTTTGTATCGATCCTCCACTGCTGCCGTTTGTATTTTTTAATGTGGTATTTATTAGACACGTGTTTTAAAAATAAATTTTATAAATTGCGAGTTAGGAACTTACTATTTACTAATGTGATACTTGTTAATTATATATTTTAAAATTTAGGTTTATTATATTATCCCTCCATTATATTGCAACAAAAAGGGTTTAAAGAAAACAAAAGAGAGGATGTTGATTTAATGAACCTCCGCATATCGATTTATATGTCAATTTACATGACAAAGTTTATAAGCGAGTGGGGAAACCCATCACGTTTACAATACTTTTCATTAAACCTTTCAATTATCGCATTCATCCCTTCTTCTTTTCCTAGCTCTTCCCACTTAATGTCGCATACGCCTTCAAAAGTATTTGCTCCAAGACTCAGCAGCAACTCATTAGCAGGACTATTACTATCCTTACCATACACCTTATACCATATATCTACTCTCTTCTTCCACATCTCATATTCATCTCCATCCAACTCACCATTAAAAGTTGGACAACTCTTCCTCACTCCTCTCTCTTAAACTTCCACCCTATTCACATCATCACTCATCGCTTTCGATTCTTTCGCCTTAGCACCTCCTTTTGCTCCCATGTTAACATAGTTACCGAACAACCTATCTAAAACAGCAAATTCCATATTCGCTACAGAGGGCAACTAAATAACTCTCCCACCTCAGAGCCTACCTAACTACGCTCTGCCACCACTGAGAAAAACTGACCTATACAAACAGAGCAAATACCAATAAATATTTCTCACCCTTCTTAATTGATCCCAGAACCTCAATAGTTTAACAGAATCTTCCTTGATTCAATTAGTTACTATAAATTTTGTAAAGAGTAACTTGCAGTTGGTTGGTTTTGCCCTATTTATTAGATATTTTACCAAAGACTATATATAACTCCAGCCGGCCAATTCAGTCCCTTTTCCTTGACACAATACAATCTGCCCCCACTCTCAAACCAACTACATCCCCAAATTTCCTTTATCATCAAAAATGCCTGAAGGGTCAAATCTAAGTTCCTCTCACCTTACCTTAAAAATAAATTTCCCCAATAGCCTGCAATTTAATAATAAAAGCATGAAAAACACATTAAATAAATGACAAGCAAACAGATAACATTAGCTTATCTCTAAGTAGAAACATTCTAATCGAGGTCATTCAGAAGCAAAGAAAACCACAGCAAGAAACAGCATTCTTCTTAAAATATCACAAACCTAAAATACACAGAAAAACAATATATATATATATATATATATATAGATATATATATTTATAATATAACTATATATACATATATATATTATATATATATAATATATAGTATAAATATATATATATATATTATATATACGGATTTATATATATATATATATATATATTATTAATTATATATATTATGATATATATAATTATAATAGTATATATATATATACTATATAGATATATATATATATATAATATATATATATATTATATATATATATATATAATATTCTCTATATATATTAATATAATTATATATATATATAATATATATATCTATATATATATATTATATATATATATTATATATATATATATATGTAAGTATAATGATATATATATTATATATATAGGTATATAAGTTTGATAATTTTTTTGGAAATTCACATATAAACAAAATTATTCAATATATTAATATATATATATCAGTTAAACTAATGATCTATTTATTTAAAATTACTCAATTTCAGCTTTGGTTAAAATTCTTTACCACCCAAAAGAAAAATAATTTTTTTATTCAGACTCCGGCACCAACTCTGGCTCCGGCTTCGGCTCCGGCTCCGGCTCCGACGGCTCCGGTCTCCGACGCAAAGGTTTTGCACCGTTTAAAATTGGTTCAGTACGTTCTAAGACATAATTTTTCACCTAGTAGAAAATACTTTACTTTAAAAAAATTTATTCCCAGTATCCGGCTTCGACTGCGGCTCCTGTTCAGACTCCGGGTCTAACTCCAGCTGTGACAAAAGTTTCTATTATCAATAAATTTTTCATTTAAAAAAATATTTCTTGTAAAAACTTATACCCAGGATCCGGTTCTGGTTTCGGCTCCGGCTCCGGCTCCGGCTTCGGCTTCGGGCTTCGGCTTCGTGGGCTTCGGCTTCGGCATCGGCTTCGAGCTCGGCTTCGGCTTCGGCTTCGGCTTCGGCTCTGGTTATAACTCCATTTATCTGACTGAGTAAAATCCGGAGCCTGGGTTGGAGGTTGCAAAAATAAAAATTAAATAGATTTTCTATTATAACAGAATTAGGACAGCGATTTTTGAAGGAAGTCGCAGGCCTTACGTACAGGAAATTTTAATTTTTTTAGGCTATTACACTCTCTATATAAATTTCTGTATCTAAAAAAACATTTAGGAATTTCCAAAAAATAATCACACCATGATATTCAGGAGGAAATTTTCTAGTAATTTAGATAACAAAAAAGAATGTGAAAATTTTGATTTGCTATCAAGAAGTTGGGGTTCTTAGGATGGTGCCTCCCTTTAAACAGCTGTACCAATTTATATTTATTATTGGTATTGGATAATTTTAGAGGTATATAGTTAATAATTATTATATACTATTATTTTATTATTGATGCAGTGCATTGTGGTATATTATAATATTATTATTATTATTATTATATTATTATTATTATTATTATTATTATTATTATTATTACTATTATTTTGTTGTTAGTAGCAGTAGTGGTGATAGTTGTGCTATTATTAATTTCGTTCGCACAGTAATTATTATTATATTTTTATATTATTATTATATTTTATTAATTATTATTATTATATTATTATTATTATTATTATTATTATTATTATTATTATATTATTATTATTATTATTATTATTATTTATTATTATTATTATTATTATTATTTTTATTATTATTATTATTATTATTATTATTATTATTATTATATTTTATTATTATTTATTATTATTATTATTATTATTATTATTATATTTTTTATATTATTTTTTTTATATTTATTAATTATTATTATTATTATTATTATATTATTGTAATTATATATTATATTATTATTATATTATTAGTTATTTTATTATTAATATTATTACATTCTTACATCTTACATCTCTCCCAGGTAAGGCTCACGAGCCTGTCAGTGGGGCCAACATCCGCTTCCATTGTGTTCTATTGATCACGATCCCATCCGCCATCAAGCTCAGTCCATTGACAATCTCCGTGTCTCCTTAAAGAATCCTCCACTGTGTCTCTCCAATCTCTTCCGCGGTCTTCCTCTCGGCCCACTCATTCTTGGTCTCCACCTCCATTCCTACGGGCAACTCTCTCTCCTGCATGCCTCTCCAGGTGTCCACCATTAAGGTCTGGCTGCGGTCCACTTTATTCATCATGGGTTCACACCCACGGCGTCTCTCTCACTGTCTCCGTCTCTCACTCTTGTCTCTCTTCGTCTTTTCCAATCCACCGTCGCTTTCAACATTTCATCCTCTGCTGTTCTCAATTCAACTCTCCTCTCCTCCCAGCCTGTCATGCTCCATGTCTCTGCCCCATGCAACAGTATTGGTGTTCAACACTCCTCGT
>JABUQX010095166.1:22500-35540 GCA_015478945.1 Trachelipus rathkii
TATATTATACAGATATATAGTTATATATATATTATATACTATATATAATATATATATATTATCATATCTATATATACTATTATAATATATATTAATATATATATATATCTATATATAATATATATAAACTATAATATACTATATTATATAATAATAATATCTATAATATATATATAATATCATATATATATTCATATATACAGTATATATATAATATATTATAATATATATATATATATATATATATATATATATTAAATATATATATATATATAATATATATATAATATATATATAAATATTTAGTATGTAAAAACGGGGCTAACCGGGCCACCCCTAATTCACTCGGAGATGTCCCGGAAGACGCGCTTCGCTCCCCGTTTTACATTCTACTTGTAGTAAAGGTTTGCTTACGGGAGTGAAGTTGGAACAGATGTTTGGGATCAACGAACGATGTAGATTTTAACCTTTTAACTATGTACGAAGCCCAACCCCCTCCATTTCACATCAGGAGTGGTGTCCCGGAAGAACCGCTATCGATCCCCAGTTTTACATACTACTTGTAAAGGTATGGTTTACGGGAGTGAAGATTGGAAAGAAGGTTGGTCGTTATGGCAATCGTGAAATAATATGTTTAATTTCTACCAGGTGCATCCAGCGCGTTTGGTCTACTGAGCAGAATTTACCAAACGTACTTAGAAGATTTTATTCGAACAAAAAAAGAATGGATAGCTAAAATGATGACAGAATCAATTGCGACGAGCAGAGATCATAATGAAAATCTATTTATTTATACAATTTGTTGGAGAAAAACCTTAAAAGGAAAATCTGAAATAAAAATGAATGGTTTTAAAAAATCTTTTGTAAAGAAACGAAATCAATCCTAATATTAGAGAAATATTAAGATCTAAATATTTAATATCTTTTTACTTTTGTAAATAGTAAAATAACCAACTTTTAGTACCCACTTTTATGAGTGAGAGAAAGATAGATGGCATTTGATTGCAAAGTATTTATGAAGAACCCGAGAAAAAACTTAAAGAAATCTTAATATTCTGTTTAGTATTTTTATATAGTCCAACGTTACTTTCATTCTAAAAAATTAATATTAACGAAGCTGTATACATTAATTTAAACGACCCCCCACCCAATACTTAATAATTCTATATACTGTAGAAATTTTAAATTGTCACATCAGTAAAAAGTCTTGATAGCACTCAAAGTGGTTATAAGACGGGACTTTAATAGACCCATGAGCGTAAATCCGATAATCAAAATGAGTCACATAAGAGACACAAAGAATTTTTTAAAAAGAATGTAATTTTGAACATTTCCATGATATTCAAACCTTTAACGAGGAAAGCACGGAAACTAGAGGGA
Organism: Trachelipus rathkii; assembly: GCA_015478945.1. NCBI lineage: Eukaryota > Metazoa > Arthropoda > Malacostraca > Isopoda > Trachelipodidae > Trachelipus > Trachelipus rathkii. The sequence continues at coordinate 23,881 of JABUQX010095166.1, forward strand.
CACTCGCGTTCTTTTGCGTTAATAATAATAATAATAATTACGATAATAAATATAATAATAATAACTCAATAATATAATATAATAATAAATAAAAAAATAAAGCACACTCTATAATAAATAATATGAATAAATAAATGAAATGGAAATCAATCCCATACAATCCCAATAGAATAAATCAATAAAACACCATATTAAACACTCAATAATACTCCAACCTACCACTACCTCCTCCGAAAAAATATCGACAACAATTTAGGGTAACAAAGTTTACCACGAAATCAAAATTTGTAGGTTTCATTACCCCAATAATATCTCACTATACCCAAGTTCATTCTAACATAACACAATCCGAGAACAGGTATCATTTCTAGGGACTTTCCATTGAAAAAAACAGAAGGTTCATAAATGTTTTTTTATAAATAAAATCCACGGATATTAAATGATTTTTTCATATCTTAAAAAATCTTGCAAAGGCCTAGTAATTTTCGCTCTATTACATATTAAGATAAATAAGGTATTGGATTTTCCGGTTTCCAAGATGTGCGGAATGAATCTGTTATTATTTTAAGGTAGCCCTTATTATAAAATATTATTAAAGTGTATTAATAAAAATATAAAAGATAATGCAAAATACATGATAGCAAAATTGAAGAACTCCGTGAATTTTAGGAAAATATTTTTTTATTTCTTCTATAATAAATAAGGAAATAAAAATGAAACAAAAATAAAAAGATAAGTCACCTTTTCACAAAATAATAAACATTTTTGAGATATGCATAATGATATGATAAGAAAAACGATGAGCATAATTGCTATAATTTTAGATAAAAACGCGTTTTCAAGAAGAATCAAAAAACTTTAGCAAAGAAAAATTAGCCCCATTTGAAACAACAACTAGACAAACAATTATGACAATTCAAGAATAACGAAAATCAAAATTGCCTTATAATAAAAATCTTATAATAACAACGGTAAGATCTGGGAATGAGCAAAATCAAAAATTGATTTATAATAATAAAAAAATCTATAATAAAATGGCAAAGATCTGAGAATGAGCAAAATCCAAAATTGACTTATAATAAAAAATCTATAATAAAATTGACAACTTGTGAGATCTGTAATATATTTTACTAAAATTAAATATTTTAAAATTATATTAAGAAGTATTAAACATGTGAAAAAATGACAAATTCAGATCATTTTGTCGAGAAAATATTTCACTGATAATAAAAAGAAATTATGCTCAATGTGTAATAAAAGCGTTCTAAAACCCTTAAAATTCGAGAAAAGTAGAGAATTCATCAAAAAAATTCAATCGCAAGGTGAGTTATAAAAAATTATCGAGAAGGAATTCAAGGTAATTTTAAAAGCAGTATGGTGTATACTAATATAAAAATTTTTCTGATCCCGCCGTCGGTCCCCACAAATACATTAAGAGGTTGTTATATTAATTAATATAATAAGTTATTAATTCAGAAAAAAATTGAAGAACAAAAATTGAAAATTTAAACTGAACGTCTCTCTATTTTTGTTGAATTCTATAAATATTTACCTGATGGAAGAAAACAGACTTATTGAACATTGGTTTTAATTAGCGGTTTCCATGACAAGTATATGTACAAATCAATTCTCAAATGAAATCGATTACTCTTCATGAACTTCGAAAAATTGTCCCAAGAAAAAAGTGCAGATATGTACAAAGTGACAGAAATGTCAGACAAAAACAGGAACTTTAATACAAATACAAACTTTATATACCATAATTGACAGATGAAAAGATAGCCACAAAAAATATAACCATTAAAGAGGGGCATTTTCGTATATCTTTGCTCCATCAAAATATCAAAGAAAACCCAAAATTGAAAAGCCCAATGTTGACAGAATCATATAAATATATTCAAACATCAAAAAAGAGCCCCAGACGTTCAAACCGTAAACGAAATTTCGTTCATATAACGAACGTAAGAAAAAAATAATGCAAAAAAGAATCTGAAAATTAGTAGTAATAAAGATAAAAAAAGGAGATAAAATCACAAAGAAAAAAGAAACACATGGGAAAAGATAGAAAGAAATAACAAACAAAAAGAAAATAAAGAAAAGAAGAAAATGAAAAAGAGAAAGATATCATAAAAAATTATAAACTATAAGAAAAGAAAGGTAAATAAGAAAAACTTATCCAAAATTCAATATTATAAAAAAAACAGAAAGAGAATAAGCGAACCGAGCAAATAAGCGATAAAAATTATCGGAAAGAAAAGGAAGAAACGCGAAAGCAAACGGGAAACGCGGTGCGGAGGTCAGGTAAAAGTGAAGCGAAATACATACATAAAATGGGAACAATCACAGAGAATAGAGAAGAAGCAAGAGGACAAATGATTATATTCTTAAGAACTTCAACAAAAGGGTTGAGCCGTGGGCGCGAAGAACTAAAAACAGAGGGTTGAGATGTTAGAGACGTGAAGCGTTTGAATATCGCAGACTCGAAATAAAGGTAAAAATACACCGCATGTGAACCTCCATTTGACAATGAAACGATCTGAGTCCATTCACTAAGAGTAAGAGGCAAACGAATGAAAGCAAGCATAGGTAATCCCGGCAGGAAATAGTGCCGCGGCACTTGCTCGGGTCATTACATAAGTTTTAGATGGAAGACGAGGAAAGAAAGCCGGAAGGAGGGAGATAGTAGAAAACTAGCATAGACAAACCTCCGAAAAGAACCGGCAGAAAAAGAACACAAAGCCGGTATGACAGCAGGGAACAGTATCAGCTCTTATCAAAATTAAAGCCGAACGGTAAAAGGGAATGGAACGGACTGTATGGGAAGCTAGAAAGGCAACCAAGAGGTCAGAGAGAGAGTTCAAGTTCATAAACGCATGTCGGATCTATACAAAAGCGGCAATGTTGACAAAACAGTCCATTGTATATAATGTTAGGTGGCAAATTATTAGAAATTAGCACACTATACAGAAAAGATACAAACACCCGAAGTCAAACCCAGATACACTAACTGGAATCCCAGCCATAACACTACCATAACTGCATTAACCCCTTACAAGGGAAACATCAAACCAAACAGCTGGATAGTCTCGTGAAGTACGAAAAATGCGTCATGTAGCCTAACACGACATGGAAGATATTCAACGCATCGACATACTAACACGTCCAATGACGAAAAACGAGGCGCCACCTTAAAAACGAATTTACAGAAATCATTTAATTTGCGAATCAAAAAGAATTCCTGAGACAAGTTAGTTGAAACATTGACCGACGAAACCAATGGAATTAACTTCAAAGAAGAAATTAGCAATCAATGATAGAGCAAATCGTTGCATTATGTATGCTCAAAAAAAACGAAGACATATATAACAGGAAAAGATCTTATTAAAAGAAAACGAAGGACGACAACTAGGTCACTTAATCTAAAACAGTGGACGAAACTTATAACTCGAGAAGATTTCCTGGCTCACAAATAGTGAACAGCTTGTGGAAAACTTTACAAATTAGAAATCCTAAAAATAATATGTCACGAATACAATCAATGCAGCAAAAAACTTATCTAAGGTAGACAAAAATGCATCACTTCTCAGCATTCCGGTTAAAGAACTTGGAACGTCCACCGATGGTCTGAATTAAAAGCAAATATACCTCAAAACACGGGAATCCAACTCATATCAGTAATACATCCAGTACAGTTATATAAAAGATTGCATAGAGAAGGAACAGACAAAGTCTCAAGCAAGCAATATGGAGAAGAAATTGAAGCAGTTCCTGTCGATAGCTTTAATAAGATTTAGATCATCGTCTACTTAGCTCAAACCTGGCATAGCAAATTAGAATAAATGAAAATTTAAAGAATTTATACAAATATTTATCAAGGAAGTGATCAGTTTCAGTGCGCTACTCACTCAGAAAAAACGATAAAGGATTTATGGCCATGACAGATCAAACTAGCGGAAATTGCAGTGAAAGTATAGGCAAATTTTAATCATGAAAAAATTTCAGACCTAAACAAACCCGAGGAGAATTTCGTAATAATATTTTGCACAAATAATTGAAGATATAAACAAAACGAGGATCTACAAAACGTATGCGCAGGACATGATCTGGACAAAATAATAAACCTGGATAAAAACATTTAAAAAGAAAATTACCATATGTTAATTACTTAGCAATGACTACTAGCATACGATGATTATTAGCTTAGTGGTGTACTCGAAACATTTTTTTACAACAACTCGTTCTAGATACCCTCGACCACAGATTAAGATCGCATCCTATTTCTTACATCGTCCAGGCGCTTATCTTGGGAATGCATTTATTAAAAGAAACTGCAAAGTTAACAATCTAGATTTATTAAAAGATCCTATATGTTCGTTAGCTGACTAGAAAGAGCGGGGATTCAACGAGGCGAACATCCAGTACGTATAACACCATAGATATGCGAAGCGCTAATAACTCCATATATTCACAGGGAATAGTCTATGCATAAAAACTACATACCGCATAGTCATCTATCAGCTTACTCATAGCATGCTAACTCAATTTGTGATTGCGCGCCGCGATGGCGCCACCCCGTGTCCTCGACGTGATCTTCTTACAGCCACACGAACAGATTTTAAATGCATGAAAAACCATTAACGCAATTCTTGATGGTCGTTTCTGCTGATATCAGCGGATGGGCCCATCCTCGAAAAAAAAGAAGAAAAATATATAATATTAGATAATGTTGAAAGATATTTAATAGAATAGCCTAAAGAAAACTAACTTATATATAGCAATAAACGTTAATAAGCCAACTTAAAAAGCAAGCAGAAAAATAATAGTTTAGATTAAAAAAAAAACAAAATTTTATTCAATCACCCATTTCAGTCTTGCCCCGCCACAACTTGGAAAAAATAATAAAAAGAAAAAATATATCTAAAAATAAACTATATAGAAGAAATTAAAAAACAAGAAAGAAATGGGGTTTAGAATGTTAAGGATTTAGAAAACTAACGAAAAATACAATAAGAAATAGATTGGGAAAATTTGATCAGAGCGATTTGTAGAATGAAATCATAACATTAGATCTATAAACACGAGAAAGAGAAAGGAAGACGAGAAATGAATATGAAAAAAGATTTCTATAAAATTATATCTCTAAATTATCCTATTTATTTAAACTATATTGAGTAAGACTTTATGGAAACAAAGAAAAATCCAATAAATGTACTTGGAAGGTAACACAATAAATGAACGTCAGCTAAAAATTAAGTAAAATAAACCCAATTTTGAAGCGATTAAAATGATTCTGAGAAAAATTATAATAGCTTGTCATAATGAAAAAAAACTTACTAAGAATTTAGAATAACCTATCTAATGTAAGAATGTCTATTTTAACGAGATTATAAGTAAAACATAATTTAATGTACTAGACATATTCATAATAATAATCAGTATAAAAAATAAAAAAAATATATAGAAAAAAGACAAAAATTATTGTTATACAGACCATACGATTGCATTATGCTATTATGCATAGAAACGAAATTGATAAATTATATAAAGATATGAAAAGGATATACAGAAACTGCTTCGATAATATGATGTATCCAAAAGAGACAATAAAATTATCATGTACAGAAAAAACATCTAAGAAAGGTATTGGTAAAATGAAAGGATGAAACAGCTGGAAAATTGATAACAGAATTTGTAGGACTAAGAGCAAAATTATATGCTTATAAAGAAACATTAGAAAAATAAAAGAAACATTTAAAAAGTAAGGGAGTAAAGAAAAGCGTTATCAATATCAAACGATTAACATTGATGACTATAAAAAAAAGTATTATTTATGGAAAAAACTCTATATAGGAAATTAAATTTAATTCAAAGTAAAAAGCATGGATTTGTATACTACACAAGTAAATAAAATAGCCTTATCAGAAATGCGAATGATAAACATATATATTAGAAAAACAATATCATAAACACCTTTAGCTTTTAGGACATTAGTATAATAAGGTTAGTTGGCGCCAACAATAGATTACTTTTTAGTTTTAGTCAAGGTTTTAAGAAAAACAAGCAAAAAAAATTTAAAAGTAATTTTGCATGTCTGTTGTAGTAGTTTTAAGTTATGTTTAAGAAAAAAACAAAAAAAAATCTAGAGATGGAAGGTGGGGGGCTGCTACGGCCCCCACCTCGCGTTAGATCCAATCGTTTTAAAGGAGGTGAGGGGGCTGACTACGGTCAACCCACGCTCACTATAAAAAATATATGATACAATAAATTTTTGACCCATGCCTATGCAGGCATGAGGGTCAAAAAACATTATACGTTAACATAGGCTATACTCTATCAACCGTGGTACATATCTACAATAATATATAATAAGAGAATATTCTATATACCATAAAAAATGAAATAACATGAGAAATTCAATTAAATTCAAGCCTTACTTTACTATTATAAAGAATATTACATACCAACCGATATAGAAAATACCAAATCACACAAATCAAAAAATATATAAATATATTCTAAAGGTTAAAACTACATAACGTAGCATATTACATAAATGATAACATAGCATATAGACTGAAAGAAATATATAAACACTAGCTAAGAAAAAAGAACAGCACATAACAACTAAAAAACGGGCACGTAAAAATGAAAAAACTAATACATAAATATATAGTAAATAGATCAATATATATACATAGTAACCAAAATAACAACGACCGAAAAGAAAACTATGAAAAAAAAGTATCACGAAAATATACAATAAGAACAAGAAAATACCAAGAGAAGATAAATAAACCAAACTTAATAACTCAATACAAATAGCTACAAAATAATATATTAACCATAACATACCTCCCAATAATAATAAACAATAAAGTACGTACCATTATACTAATCCTACTCAACTAATAATATTAATATATACAACAATAACGAACCCTAAAACTCCATACCTACCCTAACAGTAACAATAAATAAACAAAGAAAATTAAAAAAAACTAGAACACCAGAGCCACACCAGAAAGAAATCACTCAATAATAATATACTGTCCAATAGCCAAGAATAGCCAACCCCCCACCGGTCGCGTCCGAAAAAATACATCCACTATAAATACTAATAAAATATCATCAGCAACAACAGTGGCCACTGTTAACAACGTAATAACACAAAACACCAAGTAAAAAATAAAGAAAAAAACCCCCCTCGATATATAAACCAAGAAATTAAAACTAATATATAAAATAATAAAATTATAATAATATAATAATAAATAAAATATATAATAATTATAAATATATAATTAAAGTATAATTATAAATATAATAAAATATAAATATATATAATATATATATACAACTGTTAATGCACAGTCTTTAGAGGAATTATCTTAAACATAAATTAAGTTTATAAATTAATATATATAAAATAAAAATAAATTTATAACGAGTATATGTAGTGTTCGACAACTGCTAATATAAAATAATTTTAGGATATATTCTAAAGGATAATATATATAGCGGTTGATCCTTAAGGAACACCCGACCTAAAATAAATAAAATATTAAAAAAAAAAAAAGAAGAATAGAAATAAGGTATTGAGTGGAGGATGCCTTATAGAACCATCCCGTCTAAATATAGATAATTAAATAAATAAATAATAAATTTCATGATAAAACATATAATCATGGAATAAAATCATGATATAGGATGAATTTAGCGTAAGGGTCATCGCTAGAGGACCCGCTTCAAAAAAAAAAACTAAATTAATAGAAACTTGTAGATGATATTTATGGAACGCCAGGCGCAAAGGACCGAGAGGAGAAGAGATTAATTTTGTTCACAATCATATAATAATTTAACCTAACAATTACCATTTTAACGTAATTGTTATTGTTATTATTTCATTATATATAGTTAATATACAGGTAAAAGCATTTCTATTAAACCTACTATTGGAAAGTAATAATTAATTGAGAAACAGTGAGCAAAATAGAATAAATACAATATGAATAACATCAGTTTACTATATACTCCATCATCCATAACTGTAGACGAATGTCTAATGTAATTTGGTGACAAGCTCTGGAATGCGGTTAAACGAAAATTTAATACTAAGATGTACTTAATGGATATGGTGTTACTAGTAGCAGATATATTGCATTAATATGTTCGGTTCATTATGGGAAATGTGCGATATAGCAATTCTAAGCATAAGCAGATCATATAAATTTATGATAGCTAAAAATCTAGATTTGATAAAGGATATTATAAACGCAAACGAAACCATGGTTCATGAGATTATTTGGAGAAGAGAAAGAAACTCCAACTCAAACAGTCTCCTTGTTGCATCTACCCTCCTATCCTCTCGATTTTCGGGTCCAGAAGAAGACAGAAATCGATTAACCGTCATTTCATCTTAGAAATCTGAAACGTAAAATTACAAGGCCATAAAAAATCAACCAAAAACGCAAAAGCTAATAAATATATAAAAACCGGAAGGTAGGAAATTATTATAGCAACACGATTCTTTTACACCGAAATCTCAATGAAGGCAGCACATAGTAGTGATTTCACGAAACAAATCCAGCCCGAACTCACGAATATAACAAAAACTCTGGTGTTCTCGATTTAGCATCATGAATATTAATGAAGACTGAATTCAAATCAAAGTAAAGCTGTAAACGAATTATCGTATACGAGGACGGAGTAATATATCCTACCCTGCCTCTATTCTTTATACTTAGGTCATATTAAGGACACAGGTATTTGGTCGAAAACTTCCTACGATCAAACAATACGATCCAATGATGACGCTATGTGTTTATAATTCATTCTCAATTGCACTATAGATAGTGATTATTATAGTCAATATTTTCTTCAAACAGCATACACTCATATTCTAAAATGATATTGATATATTATTACGTCAATTGTGGACAGAAATTTGATTAGTTTATTGCGTAGACAGAGAATTATACAAAGAACCAATTTGGTATACATGCGTTGATATTAAATAAAAGAAAATTACCAGCCGGGAAAGAGGTAAGGATATCCCTAAGTAATGAGCAGACTCTCTTGCTCTTGATGCCAGTTTGTAAGTGTTTTTTGAATTTCTTAAGAATTAAAAATAAGCAGTATGAATTCTGAGATGTTCAGAGTTGAGTAGGACAGTTAAAAGTACTAACATCGATAAATTGAAATATGAAAATTTATTTTAACTAATGTAAAAAATTCACAACAGATTCAAAAATCATATTAATGAATTAAAATTCATTTTTTAAAGAACGAAAACTGCGTCAGGCATTGTTTCAAAATGTCGGCGTTGAAGAAACGGTCAGCTGTGTACAGAAATGAGCATTTAATTTTATAACGCATGAACTAAATTTTTATTGGCAGCATCATATTGGGCCAAAAATTTAATAACGGGATGCGTTCAGGAATACAGGAAAAATTCATAATTGTAGTTCCAGGTACCGAAAAGTACTATTAAAAGGAGATTAAAGAAGGATATTAGGATGGTTTCCAACTTTATCCATTTTCCGAGATAGTCGGGGACCCCGAAGGTGAATTCTAAATATCAGGATTACGCCTCAAACTCACATGATATTAAATCTTACTCCTTTTAATGTAATATAAAATACGAAGGAGAAGAGAAAATGCCGGCAGTGAATTGATTCAAAAACAGCCTAAACTCTCGTAGAATTGCAGACTTCATGATTATTAGCACACTAGATTGAACCAGCAAGTCGAATATAGAAAAGACGCCTGAGTTAAGTCACAGCCTGAGTCTATGGATCTTAAATCGGACATATGAAAGCGCTTCCCAACATTTTAATCTATTCATTGGGGCCAACATGCGTAAAGGAGCTCCGCGAAATCGGCTCTGAAAAATTGAGGAATTATTTTATAGATCCTATACAAACTGTGCATCCTCGACTGGCAGTAGACCCTCCGCCTCTTCAATGATTTAGTACGAAAAGCGGGAGGCAGTGTCCAATCTTACTACAAACGTCACTAGTTCCCTAAGCGACATCGCCGCCACACTGCAAGGTCTCAGATACGACTTTCACCATTGCACGTAAACCGACCAACATCAAATACAACACTACAAACTCCATCAACGAGAAGAATGATGAGGTCTCTAGTGTTGATATGAACAATCAAATGGCAAGGCCTGACATTTTAGTAAGTCACCTCGAAAAAACTATAAAACATTCTCCCCCGAATAAGTAATTCAAAAATTAAAATGTAATTAAACAGGTATAGATATATTCACATATAGTAAATTACGCTTACTGGTTAAGACTCTACCTCAGATTCAAAACAGAAAACTCGGCAAAGTGACTATTCTGGCAGTAGGACATGTTCAAGAATATCTATGACTAGCATATTAAAAGTGAACAATCTCTAAGAACGTACAATAACCTCAAAAACGATAAACGCTCGTACCAAAAATAAAAGAAGGACTCGACATTGCATAAAAATAGAACCAAGGATCAAGACTGCTACTTTAGATAACTACAATGAGAATACACTCTAGGTATACTCCGCTACAGAAGACTAATGAAAAACTGAAAAACGCTCAGTAGTAAGAAATGCATTCTCAACAGAACTCTCTCTCATTGACATATGCCTGAGACACAATATATTTACAGTAAAAACAAAATAACATAAGCAAAAATGAGGATTGACTGATTCACAATCCACTAAATTTCCAATAGTGTTAGAAAAAATTGCACCATACGAAAAGGTTGCTCTATAAGAGTATTAATAATGATTCTCATCTGAAACAAGGTAGTCATCTTGCAAGATAGCTTAAAGTTTAGTAGTATGGAAAAACTTTAAGTTATCCTCGCTACTTATAGGTCTGAAAGATTATCCCTTAAGTGTGAAACCTAAAATTAGCAAACCTGGATGATAAGAAAAAGGTGAAGCAGAGAATCTTATCAGAAAATTATGAGGTAAGAATTTAAGAAAAGGTTAATCTTTCCAAACTTAATGACTAAGTAGAATTTATAATAGATCATTATATTTCCAGTATATTGAAAAAAAGTATTTGAAAACAAATCTAACAAAAAACTATGATAATAGAGAGAATAGAACGAAAAATGAAGAAGATATTGTGAGAAGTTTTTAGAAACAAGAAATGAGATATGAAATATGAAAGTAGAATCTATTGATACGACCTGTTTAAAACTAAAATACATTAAAGAAACTTAAAGAAGAAATATTAGTAAATCCGGAAAAAGGATACAAAGTGGTTTTACAACATCATGCACAGCAATTCAAATTGTGAAAACGACCAACTTCACTCGGCTAAATGTGAACATATAAACGACAGTCACTTAGATCCGTTGAACTCAGACCGGGAGATAAAGATCCTATCTATCTATTCACTTTTGAAACCGACCTCTAATAACTACACTACAATATTAATCAAACAAGTGTGAAACGTTCACGCAAACCAGTAATATAAACATCAAAAACAGTCAAAAACACACCCAAACCCACCAAAACCACACACCACAACAAGCAGAAACCACACCAACCCCAAACACACAAACCACCACGAACCAATGGAAACCCGCCTCTCTTCTCCTAACGCGCTTCTACTGACACAACTCTGCATCTCTCTCTCTCTCTCTCTCTCTCTCGATTCT
>JABUQX010095167.1:0-10000 GCA_015478945.1 Trachelipus rathkii
TTGTATATTGTCCATGGAGCTCTCAAAACTGGTCATAAAGCTACAATGTGGGATTTATTAGAATACTTAAGGGCTTCTTATTATTTATTTAACGATTTTCCAACTAGAAGGGGAACACTCATGAAAATAACAGGCTCTGAAGAGTTTCCTGCTAAATTTTGTTTGACAAGATGGGTTGAAAATGTAAATGCAACAACAACAGCATTCGATTGCTTCCAAGACTTCGAAAGTACGTGGAAGAAGTTGGGGAATTGAAAAATTCAAAAGTGTTTGGAAAGGTGAAATCATATTTAAAGGATCCCTTATTACATGCAAAGTTGGGGTTTTTCCAAGCAGTAGCTCGTCAGTTGGAAGGATTTCTATTGAAGTTTCAACGTGAAGACCCATTGACGCCTTTCTTGTATGATGATCTCAGTCACTTAGTTAAAACTTTAATGAAAAGAATTCTAAAACCGGACATTTATTGTTCAGACGTCAAAGTTTTAATGAAAATTAACTTTAAAAGATAAAAAAATTTCCTAAATGCAGAAAATATGGACCTGTATCATACAGCAAAAGAGGGAATTAGGAATGCACCTTGAAGGCTGCAAACTCCAGAAATTTTAAAATTTAGAGAAGATTGTATGTTATTCTTGCAAGTACTTATCCAGAAGTTAGTTGAAAGAAGTCCTCTTAAATATTCCATTACAAAGGCATTAAATTGTTTGTCACCGAAGGTAATGCTTTCTAATAACTCTGAAAGAATTAATATGTGTGTTGAAAAATTTATTGATATCAAGCGAATTGATGGTTCGACGGCTGATATAATCAAAGAGGATTATGAACTTTTGATATCAAATTCCTATGTCCTTGAACTTCTGAAAAATTTTGATGAGAAGGAAGATAGACTCTATCAACTTTTCATTGAAATTTTTAAAAATGTAAACGTTCAAAAAGAAACAAAAAACTTTGTAACACTGATTTCTCGACAAACAAACATTGTCTACAAGAAAATTTGCGTGAAGAGTCACTTGTTGCTAAAAGAGTTATTGCTGAAGAAATGAAAAATACTGGAGGGGTTGATTATTGTATTACAAATGAGATGATGTCATACTGCCACAATGCTTCTTCAGAGTATAAGGCATACTTAAAAAGAAAACTATGTGCCAAAGAAACAGAAACTCTGGAAGGTGCAAAAAGAAGGAAATTAGCAGCTGAGATTAAAGAGGCTGAAGAAGTTAAGAGAAATATTGTCAAAGAGACTGAAAAACAACTTCATATTTTAGAAGAGAAAATAGCTTTTCTTAAACAGTCATAAACTTTTTTTTTAAGATTAATGTACTTATTTAGTAGGTTTAGTTTAGAATTAAATAATTTTGTTATTTGTTTTAGAGAAAAGGAAAAATATTTTTATTTTATTTTAGAGAAAAGAAAATGTGCAAATGTTTTTATATTTTTGTGTACCTTTGTTTTTGTAATTTTTATTTTGAATAAAGTAAAAAAGGGAAAAAATGAAAGCAAAAGCAGGGACCTGGTAAACGTATTTGGCAGATATTTAGAAAATTAATTGATTGTGTTCATAACTTTGGCTATATAAATAAATAGTTTTGGAAGTTGTTTAAAAATCTTTCAATGCAAATATAAATTTCACTTGTAAAATGTCAAATTGTATGATGTCATTTAAATTTGTGAAAGCTGGTCAAGAAAATTTGTTTACTGGGATAGTTAGAGGTTGGGCTTTGGAGGGTTTTCATTTTTTCACCTTTCCTTATTGATAACAAAGATAAAATCATGTTTTTTATCATTTATTTTAGTCCAGGGAAAATTTTTGAAGAACAGGGAAAAAACAGGGAAAACACAGGGAATTTGAAAATTTAAACTTGGTATACACCTTGAAAACACACCTGGCTAAATAAGTTTTAAGTATTAAGCAGAAATACCCAACAACATCTACAGTTCATAAAAAGATATTTCCAAAGATGCTATCCAACCTTCTCAATACCCACTAATTTGCCTGTTGATGTTGAAACACCAATAGAATACCATACCAAACCGCCAATGTTCAAAAAAAAAAAAAAAATTAAATTTAAAAAAAAAAATGACCACCACCATATCTCAGGTATGTAAACTGCTCAACTTAAGACATAATTACTTTAAAATAATTTGAGAATTGAATAATTATGTAAAAAGTTATAGAGAGGTAAACCAAAAATTGACAGTGTGTGATAATGTGGTACCTGTGCCCCTTAAATGTTAAAAAGTTCTCCCATTGTACATAATTACATATATTTATGCTCAAATAAGCCATTTATAAATATAAATATAAATATGAAAACCTATAAATATAAATATAACATTCAAAATAAGGCAGGTGGGGTAACTTTGAACACCTGCTCAAAGTTACCCAAACTGCCCATTTTCAAAAAATTGAAGAAAAAGCAAAAAAACAAAAAGAAAAAAAAAACAGAAGACCACCATATCTCAGGTATGTAAAGTACTAAACTTGAGATATATTTAGGCTAACATAGTTTGGGAATTCAAGTAGTAAAAAAAAAGTTAGTTAGGTGAACAAAAAAATTGTTCAAAGTTACCCAATCTTACGATATATATATATATATATATATATATATATATATATATATATATATATATATATATATATATATATATATATATATATATATATATATATATATATATATAAAATTCAGGGAAGTCAATATTGAATAGAACGATGGTCTTGTAATAAGACAGAAACATACGATGATTTAGTAGTCTAATAATAAAATTTAATAAAACATACTTGTATCAGTTGTATGTAGTTTTAATTTCTATTTATAAAAGAAGTTGGGAGAGCAAGCAGAAATCATTTAGCTCAGTCTTGCACCTATTCTTGCATTCATTAGGATTCCCTTGTCTAATATGGACCATAGTGATTTCTGCATTCCTATACTCTATACTAGATAACTTTCTGACCCAGATGGTCCAAGAACCCACAAGATACGATGCACTACTAGACTTAATATTAGCTAACGATGAGAAAGTATGGTGGATGAAGTTAGAGTTGAGGAGAATTTGGGACTTAGTGACCCATAATATAATTAGATTTAACAGATGTAATATCTGGAGCTAGGTACAGAAGTTAATAAACAAAAAGATCTTAGATTTCGAAATGGCAGTTACCAAATTTCGAGACATGCTTAATACAACTAACTGGGATAAGAGAGTTTAGAGACCAAAACTGTTTATCATGTGGGAACATTTTAAGCAAATTTTAATGAATATTCAGTCGGTATGTTTTCAAAGATAAACCCATTAGGGTGGCAAGAAACCTGTTTGGTGGAATAGAGATAAAAGAGAAAATTAATGAAAAGCGTAAATCTTTTAAAATATTCAAAAGTAGTAATAGGGAGGAAGATTTAGAAAATTATATGAAAATTGAAATGTACAACCAATTAATAAGAAAGGCAAAGAGAGAGGCAGAATTAATTTAGCAAGGAATAGTATTAAGAACCTGAAGAAGTTTTTTAGCGTTTATAAATTTAAAAGTAAGAATAGGACAATTGGTCCAATTAAAATTGATGAAAATTTAGTGAGTTCAGATAAGGAGATGGTCAACATTCTCAATGCTTATTTGCTTCAGTGTTTACTGAGGAAAGATTGGATAATAGTTTGGAGAGTAATAGTTCTGGTATGCATAAAACAAATAGACCTACAGAATTTAAATTTGAGGTAAAAGATATAAATCGTTTACTGGACCATATTGACCCAAGTAAAGCTGCAGGCCCTGATGGTATATATGGTAAAATTCTGAAGGAGGGTAGTACTAGTATCAGCATTGCAAAGGCACTGTATTTGATTTGAAGCGATCTATAGCATTTGGTGAGGTACCAGATGACTGGAAAATAGCATATGTTGTCCTATTTATAAAAAAGGTAGTAAGGAAGATTTAGGAAATTATATAGGCCAGTAAGCTTAACATCTCTGGTTGTAAGGTTCTGGAAAAGTTACTGAAAAGAAGTCATATAGAAATATTTAGAAGATAACAAGGTATTATGACTTCCAGCATGGTTTTAGAAAGGGTAGGTCATGTCAGACAAACCTTTTAAAATTTATGGAATACATTACTGACTGCATTGACCAAGGAGATCCAGTTGATATTGTATATTTAGACTTTTAAGAAAAGCTTTTGATAAGGTTCCCCATATAAGGCTGATGAAGAAGTTAATGTGGTATAGGTGGAGGGGTACATGGTTGGATTAAAGAGTGGTTGCAGAAATATAAAACAGTGTGTACAGCTAAATGGCAATAAATCATCATAGGTAGTGATGAGTGGTGTCCCACAGGGTTCAGCGCTGGGCACTAGTGTTCCTCACATATATAAATGATTTAGACCAGGGACTTAAATGCAAGGTTTCTAAGTTTGCAGATGATACTAAAGTGGCCACCTCAGTTAGGAATAGTGAAGGATGCATAAAGATTCAAAATGATCTTGATAAACTTCTTGGGTGGGCAGATATGTGGCAATATGAATTTTAATAGAAAAAGGGTAAGGTTCTTCACCTAGGTTACTCAAATAAAAGTTTTAACTGATATGAATGGGGATTGGCTTGAGTCTGTGGACCAAGAAAAGATTTAGGGTGTGGTTAAAAGGCATAATTTGAAAGTAGCTAATCAGTGTTTGGGAAGCTAGAAATAAAGCTAATAAGATGCTGGGCATAATAAATCGCAATGTTGTTTACAAGAGCAAGGAAGTAATAAGTAAACTTTATAATAGCTATGTTAGGCCAGTAATAGAGTATTGTGCACAAGTTTGGGCCCCTTATTAAAAGAAAGACTTAGATATGCTAGAGAGAGTGCAACGTAGAGCAACAAGGATGATTTCTGGGTTTGAGGGTAAGAGCTATGAGGAGAGGCTGAAGGAGTTAGGAATGTTTTCTGTAGAAAGGCGATTTCTCAGAGGGACATGATACAAGTCTAAAATATTTACATCTATTGATAATACAAAGAGACCAATAAATTTTCATAGTAGAACATGGACAGGTGACCAGGGGGCATAACAAGAAAATTAAGAAGAAAGCATGCCATCTTGATATAAGAAAGCATGCATTCAGTAATAGGGTTGTTAAATTTTGGAATAGTTTGCCAGAGGAGGTTGTTGAGTGTGACTCGATTGCAACATTTAAGAAAGGCTTAGATTCGTTTATGGATGGGTTGGGAATCATATAATATATTGACGAAGCCAAATTGGCGGGTTTTTAGTTGTGATATAGTTATAGTTAGATGGCATGTGTGACCATAACTTAGTTATTTAATCGTTGTGGATGGTTTGGGTATCATATTTATATATCCATTGTTTTGACTAAGCCAAATTGGTAGATTTGTAGTTACAACAAATTGACAAGCCCTAGGGTGCTTTGTGGATTTGCATGAGCATGTTTGGGTAGTGGGTTGACTGGGACTGATCTCGGTAGACCCATGTGGCTTTTGCTGTCTCTATTCTTGTCTTAATGTCTACAGTAATGTAAAAATCATACGTCTGGCAGCAATACAGAAAGAGGTTGTAAAATATACTAGTTTGGGGCGATTAGCGTAATCGCCTTGTAAAGTTGTCATACATTATTATTATTATTATTATTATTATTATTATTATTATTATTATTATTATTATTATTATTATTATTATTATTATTATTATTATTAATATTATTATTATTATTATTATTATTATTATTATTATTATTATTATTATTATTATTATTATTATTATTATATATTTTTATATTTATATATATATATATATATATATATATATATATATATATATATATATATATATATATATATATATATATATATATATATATATATATATATATATATATATATATATATATGATTTATTTACTCTTAAATTATTACCTGTTTATTCAAAGATGGCGACCAACCAACCACAATAACTCATATAATAGTTGTTCTCAATCCCCACGCGCGCAGGGAAACAGGACCCCTACTATAAATCGTATTACGGGTGATTTCCCTAGTGACTGAATATGTGTGGTTAAAAGTCCCTCTAATCTCTGAGTTTCCTTTAAGTGTTAAAAGTCCCTCTAATCTCTGAGTATCCTTCATATAAGACCTCCCTCTGATCGTATCAATTGCCAAGTCAGTTATCACTCTTATCATCAATCTTTTGCTTTATTCTATAAATTCTCATAAATATACGGATTCATTTATCAATTGTCTATACTCCTGAAAAGGAGAAAAATATATTACCAAACAGATATATATTACATTGACACATGAAAATTAACCCATAGGCCCTTGCCGCAAGGATCCATTCCACTCTAAAAACAACAGCATACTTACAATATCCTTGCGATAACCTCCCTCATAAGAAAAGGACACATAACAAACCTACCAAATAAACACACACTAATACCAATTTTCTTTTTCCATCTATTATATATAAATATATAATAATTATATATATATATATATATATATATCTTTCTTCATATATATTATATATATAATATATATATATATATAGACTGTATATATATATATATATATAATATATATATATATATATATATATATATATATATATATAATATATATATATCTATATATATATATATATATATATATAAATATATATATTGTGCATATTATATATAACTATATTATAATATATATATATATATAATATATATAATATATTATATATATAATAATATTATATATATATATTATATAATATCTATATATATATATATATAATATTTCATTCTCCTGCAAAGTGGAATCCGAGTTACCATCAGGCAAGCTCAGTCACTTGCAAACATCATACCTCAAGGGGCCACCCTTCCTCTGCCGCCTTTTCCGTATCTCACCTTGTATTCTATAACAAAATTAATTTAATTCATATTACTCCTATTATCCTTAAATAATCTGGCGATATACACCCTAACCCTGGCTGGCCCATTCCGGGTATATAATAAAAATATATATTATCTGAAAACATTTAACATCTGTAATACAATTAATTATACACATATTAATATATATATTATATTAATTATATTATTATTTATGTATATATATATATATATAATTATATATATATATATATTATAATATATATTATATATTTACTATATAAGTGGGACCAATAGTCCCGCCTTTAGGCGGGACAGTCCCGCTATTTTCGGACCCGTCCCGCTTCTTTAAAATAGAAAAAAATGTCCCGCTTTTCTCTAGGAAAGTCCCGCTTTTTCCCAGAGATCAGTTCTTGAGGATTCCCTTCTTCACAAATAACATATATTAATAGTTAACATAAATTATTAAGATTGATCACGATAACTAATAACAATAAGGGAGAGTACAAATAAAGATGGATATATCTATACATTTTTAAAAAATCTATAATAAAATAAGTTTAAAATAATACATTTAATATAACGCTTTTTCGTAACAAATATTCCAATACTATTACTGATATCCCTTTACATCAAAATAAAAAACCTAAAATATAAACTCATGGATTAAATAATAATAATAAGGTATATATATATATGTAGGCTCACTTTATTTATTTTAATATTCAATTAGCTATTGCATTATATACCCTATATATAATATATCTAATATAAACTTATATGTAATGCCATGCTTATATATTTATTAATATTAAGTATATAATATTGAAAGAGGTTAAAAAAAGGGCGAAGAGGACTTAAATGACTGATGAGACATGTTAATTTTAATTCCTTTTAGAAATGTTCGCATGCATGTACCAAACACCTGCAATAGTAATTAACAAAATGAAAATTCTTCAAATTAAGCATAATGGCTTTAAACAACAACCATTCCAGAGAAATAGAAGCCTTCTTAAAACAACACAAAATATACATAGCCCTAATACAAGAAGTTCATACGACACAAAATATATTTTTGGTTAGATTTTTTGATGATGTCAAGTATGTTCAGGACGACTCAAACCAAAAGACCACACCCTAGTTAAGCTAATCACAAAACAACCCAATTCCTATCATAAGGCTTATGCCAGAAACCTCTGCATTAAATGACTCTATCCTCACACCCCAAACACTTACTATTCTCATCAATAATATCCCTCACAACATATTAAGCATATACATCCCCCACTTCACACAACACAGTATCGACAATCAAATATTGTCCAAACAACTACAGATCCAACTGAAATCTATCATGCAATTAACATAATCGTAATAGGGAAGGCAACCTTGAAAAACGACCATCCACTCGGATCCAACAGCCTAGCCACAGGGAACACAGCGTACAAGATACCGAGGAATTCCAGAACTCATCACCGATGAACTTGATGGCCTTAAAACTATAACTAAATTAACATAAACAACCCTCTCATCGCGTATAACACCCAACAGCAAATCAACCCTAAAAACATACATCCCGAGACATCCACTTTCTTCCTCTCCTTCTCTTTGTCAACACAGCATAACATGGAATACAGAAATTGATCTCTCATCAGACCATGGTCCAGATAATAAAATCAGTATAGATAAAACAAAAATATCCAACCATAAAAAAACTTCAACCTTTACAAACTACAAAAAGGCAAATTGGCAAAATTTCACCTAATAAATAGAAATTCACCCTCTTCTAATTCTATACTTCTATATAAAAACTCTAAAACCTGAAAATTAACAACTCTCTCCCCTACATAAGGCCCATACGTAAACTCAACACTTCAAGGTTAATAAAAGAACTCCAGCCTTTAAACGGGGGCACAAAAATTACCATATAGAAAAGCACTACACTCCTATTATCATTTGAAATCTGCAACCTGACAAAACATAGAAACATCATTAGAAAACAAAATATTTACACTTCAGATCTAACTACCAAATTAACTCCTTAAACACACAAATCTCCAATCTTATCTCTACCCATAAAGAAAAAAATTCAAAAAACCACGATAACTGACTGAAACAATTGGGAAAGTCTGATAGATATAAATAGAGCAGGGTCAGATGGATAAAAAGCGTCCCTCAAACACCACATACTCCCAAACAGCACCACAATCCTTACAAACTAAGCATTAGGGGAACAAAATAACTCTCTCCCATTTTTGGATGTATATTTTTGTATTTCGTATTTATTTCCAATCTTCTCCAACAAACACCTCTCACCCAATAACAGGAAAATAATACGCAATCTTAAAAAAATCAAAATTAGAAATCAATCCCAACCCACTACACAAGAAATTACTTCATTAATCAAAACCTTAAAAACTCCACAGCCTCTGGCCCAGACAACATTTCTAACTCTCACATTAAACACTTTGGACTAACTGCTATTTCATTTAAAAAAAAACGTTTTCAACAAAAAATCGTGGTCACTCAACTATATCCCTCCATACTCTAAAAAAGCAATAATCATATTCAAATTAAAACCCAGAAAAGTCCCCAGCCTCCCTTACTCATATCGACCCACATCTCCCCTTTTCTCCTTGTGTAAATTAATTGAGAAGATCATGTTCACCAATAATCCAACCCCAATAACATGGCTTCAAAAAATCACACTCCACCTCAACATCTTTAACAAACATCACACAAAACATCATATACGGATTAAACAAAACCCCATTCCATAGAACAATACACCTACACATCGACATTAGTAAAGCCTTCGACACAGTACCCAGACAAATACTCATCCAAAAGATCTAAACTCCCTTTTTCCTAACAATTAGAAAAAATGGGTAGCTAATTTCATATCTGGACGCACTGCACAGGTTGTCTAGCAAACATTTAATCTCAAAAGTGGTATAATTGAGAAACGGAATCCCCCAGGGAGCCATTTTCTCCCTATTCCTGTTTAACCTCTTGGCAGCTGATCCCCACCTCTAATCTCCCAATTCACAACTTATTACCTATGCATATGACATAACCATAACCATATCAGACCTCTCAGTACCCATCTCTGCAATTCATATTCAGACTTACCTAAA
>JABUQX010095167.1:15000-17500 GCA_015478945.1 Trachelipus rathkii
TATATATATATATATATATATATATATATATATATATATATATATATATATATATATATATATATATATATATATATATATATATATATCAAACATCCGCATCTGCATCCGCATCCGCGGAGCAACAAAATATATCTCTGTATCAAACATCCGCATCCGCAAAAAATGACATCTGGTTGCATCAATTAATATATATATATATATATATATTGTTGGTATAGAGCATATATAGCGGTATATATATATGTTGTTATATTATATATACAGCATATACATGCGCGGGTGCGTATGGCGGTGTGCGGTATATGGTATATAAATTATATATATATTGGTATATATATATTATATAGTATATATATATATATATATGCTACATATATATATATATATACATATATATATATATATTATTTACATATGATTATTATATATATATTATTATTATATTATTGTTAGCATTATATTATTATATATATTATATTATTATATATATATATATATATTATAAATACATATTATTATAAATATATATATATACATATATACATATACATATTATATATATAGTTATTATTACATACATATTATTATATAGAGAGTTGTTATATATTATTATTATTATTATTATACATATATATATATATATTATATACATTTATATATATATATATATATATATATATATATATATATATAATATATATATATACTATATATATATTAGATATATATATATATATATATATATATATATATATATATATATATATATAAGATATATATATATATATATATATATATATATATATATATATATATATATATATTCAGCTTCCATGTCGATTATCTATTCCAGCCTTCCAAGCTTAATTTTTTTTTTAAATTCACGGAATCGAATAAAGTGTTGAAAGCTCTCTTGGTGCCACATGCGTTTTAACAATGCGTAAAGTAGAAATAAATTATAAATATAAAAATAAATGCATTATATATATATATATATATATTTAGCATTTCGGGAAATTCTTATACGAGTATAAATATATAAATTTAAAAAAATATTATATATATATATATATATATATATATATATATATATATATATATATATATATATATATATACGTTAAGTAAAGGTTATGCTAGAGTTTAGTTAGTTTACATAAATTTAAACTACATATACGTTAACAAAATGTTGAGTTTAGTTATTTACATAGATTTGAACTTTCTTTTTTTAATATTTTTAGAGGTGTGAAGCTGCTTAATACTAAAGTTTCAATTTGATTTTACGCATTTTCACTTCAATTTTATGAAATGTGTTCGAATTTATACAATCAATATGTATATGGAGGTGGAGGTAGATATAAATGCGCATCCATTTATATATATATATATATATATATATATATGTTGAAATTATATAAAAATATATATATATATATATATATATATATATATATATATATATATATATATATATATAATATATATATATATATATATATATATACATATTTTTCTTATTTATTTAATTATTATTATTCTTAAAAATTGTTTTTCTATATAATAAATCATTATTATTATTATTATTATAAAAATTATAATATATGTGTATATGATCCCCATTACATATATATATATATATATATATTACGTAATATATATTATTATTATTACATACAATACATATATACATATACATATATTTATACATACATACATACATATTTATATATTATTCTATTTATTACATATATTTATTATTAGCTACATATATGGGAAAGATGTACTAATAACAGCAAAATTTCTTCCAATTCCATTCGCCATAACCAGTCCACAGTTGCAGTGAATACACAGCTGGAATGCTGTCCACTTTTAGCGGAAAATGTAAAAATATTATACTGCGGTTATCACATTTTTGGAATCCTGGTAAAATTTGGACAGTTAGGAAAATGTAAAAAAATTATCGTTAATAATTATAGTATTATGATTAGAGAGCCTATTTAGAGACCCTTTATTGGTTACTCGTTAAAAAAGACTTTCTATTAAATTTTGCTTTTTTTTTTACTAAAGAATACCCAAGGGTATACTGCCCCGATGGCAGGAGTCGGGGTCTCGGCCTTCCGGGGAACCATTGGGTAGGACTCACCCTCCGAGGCCTCCTCTGAACCCTTCGCTCTTGGTATTGGGCAGCCGGGGTGGAAGTCTTCTTCCGTCTCTACGAGGTATGGAAAACGTCCCCCTGTGTTCCCTTCTGTCACTGAGCCCCCTTACATTTGCCTTCCTTGCATAAATAATATATAGCTCTCTATATATATTATGTCCCCAGCCCTAAAACAAATAATATTACTTTATTTATTTATTAATATTTTTTTTTTACATTTTCCTAACTAAAATTTTACAAGGATTCCAAAAATGTATACTCCTTTTCGCTGTAGCTAGTTGTAGTTTTTGAGATATGTTTTTTTTTTTTTTTTTTTTTTCGCACTAAAATTGGACCAGC
>JABUQX010095168.1:0-5000 GCA_015478945.1 Trachelipus rathkii
AAAAAACACACAAAAAAAATCTGAAACAAAACTTCCATTTTTTCACCTTATTCCCATTCCTCCTCATTTCTGGTTCGTTCCAACTCCTATAAGCTCCTCGTGATAGCCATCCTCCTTTTTCTTGCTTCTTCTTCCTTTCTCCTACTTCTCACCTCCCATTTTTCGTCATCCGTCATATTTACTTCTTCTTCCTCGGCACTCCTTGGTTCCTCTTTCTTTGCCCACTTTCCTCTCTGTGGACAATTTTCACCCAAATGTGTCGATGCCCGACAAACCACGCACTTTTTGGGGAAACCCCATTTGTTCAAAGGGTTTTGCTTCTTTTTCTCCATTAGCGCTAGGCAAAGTTTTCGTTCCGCACGCTATGGGCACACCACTGTTATGATTTGCGAGGGGGCTTGTTTGTTTCCTTGTTTTTATTAATCCTGTTATATCTTTAAAATAAACTCAAATGATCGATCAGTGCAAGTTTTTAACCAACTCATCAATTAAAACAACAATTAAGAGGAAAAACAAAACAAAAGATTTTCATAATATATATTTAACAACTATTGTTTCTTAACAACACATTTACTTTATATTTAAACCTTTAACCTAAATATCGATACTATATATCGGACCCTAATCTAATTTTAACCTAACAATTATCAATAAGTTTAAAAATGTCACAATTATTGCTCCTCATATAATGCACAAATCCTTATCACTTTGGAATTCCCACTTCCACTTAATTCACTGGCAATGTTCGTGAGACCTAAGGATAAATAGTTTAGCAACGAGGAAATTAAACGTCAAAATAAAGCACATAACCTGTTAATCTTTAGTCACTGATAAGTAAATATTTAATAATTCACAATAAGGAAGTCATAAATTTAAAGGACAAAATCGAGTAAATACCGGAACAATTTGTAGTAAAGAATATGGACGGTCACTTACTAACCAATGCTAAAAATGCCACACTTAACAACATTATAAATCCCGAACATGTGTGATACTTCAAAATTCCAACTTTAGGCGAGGTTAAACCTAATTCCAACTTGGTTCTGGGCAGGCAGGAGAACACCGCTTTATTAACTGCTGTTTCCAATTTCGGTTTGAATTTGTCATCCGACGCACTAATTATCATCTGTTTCGTAAGTTAATCCTGGGAATTACCACCTGAGTAGATTACTGTTTAAGTTGCCTAGTCTCCAGGCTCAATCCTAGACTCAAACCCTATTAAAAGTAAATACCTATAAATAGCAATTCCTTTTAAAATTTATAATAATAACAATAAATTTATTAATTTATTTTCTTACCGTTTCTCTACGGGATCTTTTCTTCCTCCTTTGGTTTTTCCTTTCATTCCTTTGCGTCCTGAATAACGAATGATCCGACCCTTTGAGATGTCTTAAACAATCTAACTTTTTTACACTATCCTTCTCAATTTTCGCCTTAGAATTTACTTTAGGTGGTTTATCAATTCCTTATACTTCTCCCCTTCTCAAGTTTGAAACCAAACTTAAAAAGAAGAAAAAAAAAAAAAAAAAAAAAATTTGAAACAAAACTTACATTTTTTCACCTTATTCCCATTCCTCCTCATTTCTGGTTCGTTCCAACTCCTATAAGCTCCTCGTGATAGCCATCCTCCTTTTTCTTGCTTCTTCTTCCTTTCTCCTACTTCTCACCTCCCATTTTTCGTCATCCGTCATATTTACTTCTTCTTCCTCGGCACTCCTTGGTTCCTCTTTCTTTGCCCACTTTCCTCTCTGTGGACAATTTTCACCCAAATGTGTCGATGCCCGACAAACCACGCACTTTTTGGGGAAACCCCATTTGTTCAAAGGGTTTTGCTTCTTTTTCTCCATTAGCGCTAGGCAAAGATTTCGTTCCGCACGCTATGGGCACACCACTGTTATGATTTGCGAGGGGGCTTGTTTGTTTCCTTGTTTTTATTAATCCTGTTATATCTTTAAAATAAACTCAAATGATCGATCAGTGCAAGTTTTTAACCAACTCATCAATTAAAACAACAATTAAGAGGAAAAACAAGGCAAAAGATTTTCTTAATATATATTTAACAACTATTATTTCTTAACAACACATTTACTTTATATTTAAACCTTTAACCTAAATATCGATACTATATATCGGACCCTAATCTAATTTTAACCTAACAATTATCAATAAGTTTAAAAATGTCACAATTATTGCTCCTCATATAATGCACAAATCCTTATCACTTTGGAATTCCCACTTCCACTTAATTCACTGGCAATGTTCGTGAGACCTAAGGATAAATAGTTTAGCAACGAGGAAATTAAACGTCAAAATAAAGCACATAACCTGTTAATCTTTAGTCACTGATAAGTAAATATTCAATAATTCACAATAAGGAAGTCATAAATTTAAAGGACAAAATCGAGTAAATACCGGAACAATTTGTAGTAAAGAATATGGACGGTCACTTACTAACCAATGCTAAAAATGCCACACTTAACAACATTATAAATCCCGAACATGTGTGATACTTCAAAATTCCAACTTTAGGCGAGGTTAAACCTAATTCCAACTTGGTTCTGGGCAGGCAGGAGAACACCGCTTTATTAACTGCTGTTTCCAATTTCGGTTTGAATTTGTCATCCGACGCACTAATTATCATCTGTTTCGTAAGTTAATCCTGGGAATTACCACCTGAGTAGATTACTGTTTAAGTTGCCTAGTCTCCAGGCTCACTCCTAGACTCAAACCCTATTAAAAGTAAATACCTATAAATAACAATTCCTTTTAAAATTTAGTTACTAAGTCCAACAAGCTTATTAGACTCAATCCCGTTTCTCTACGGGATCTTTTCTTCCTCCTTTGGTTTTTCCTTTCATTCCTTTGCGTCCTGAATAACGAATGATCCGACCCTTTGAGATGTCTTAAACAATCTAACTTTTTTACACTAACCTTCTTAATTTTCGCCTTAGAATTCTCCTTCGGTTTATTTTTGTCGTATTGTTGTTTCTTTATCCAATTTTTAAAACCAAAACTTAAAAAGAAGAAAAAAAAACACACAAAAAAAATTTGAAACAAAACTTACATTTTTTCACCTTATTCCCATTCCTCCTCATTTCTGGTTCGTTCCAACTCCTATAAGCTCCTCGTGATAGCCATCCTCCTTTTTCTTGCTTCTTCATCCTTTCTCCTACTTCTCACCTCCCATTTTTCGTCATCCGTCATATTTACTTCTTCTTCCTCGGCACTCCTTGGTTCCTCTTTCTTTGCCCACTTTCCTCTCTGTGGACAATTTTCACCCAAATGTGTCGATGCCCGACAAACCACGCACTTTTTGGGAAACCCCATTTGTTCAAAGGGTTTTGCTTCTTTTTCACCATTAGCGCTAGGCAAAGATTTCGTTCCGCACGCTATGGGCACACCACTGTTATGATTTGCGAGGGGGCTTGTTTGTTTCCTTGTTTTTATTAATCCTGTTATATCTTTAAAATAAACTCAAATGATCGATCAGTGCAAGTTTTTAACCAACTCATCAATTAAAACAACAATTAAGAGGAAAAACAAGGCAAAAGATTTTCTTAATATATATTTAACAACTATTATTTCTTAACAACACATTTACTTTATATTTAAACCTTTAACCTAAATATCGATACTATATATCGGACCCTAATCTAATTTTAACCTAACAATTATCAATAAGTTTAAAAATGTCACAATTATTGCTCCTCATAGAATGCACAAATCTTATCATATGGTAATTCCCACTTCCTCTTAATTCACTGGCAAGTTCGTGAGACCTATGATAAATAGTTTAGAAACGAAAGAATTTAAACGTCAAAATAAAAGAACATACCTGTTAATCTTTAGTCATGATAAGTAAATATTTAATTAATTCTCAATAAGGAAGTCATTAAATTAAAGACAAAATCGAGTAAATACCGGAACAATTTGTAGTAAAGAATATGGACGGTCACTTACTAACCAATGCTAAAAATGCCACACTTAACAACATTATAAATCCCGAACATGTGTGATACTTCAAAATTCCAACTTTAGGCGAGGTTAAACCTAATTCCAACTTGGTTCTGGGCAGGCAGGAGAACACCGCTTTATTAACTGCTGTTTCCAATTTCGGTTTGAATTTGTCATCCGACGCACTAATTATCATCTGTTTCGTAAGTTAATCCTGGGAATTACCACCTGAGTAGATTACTGTTTAAGTTGCCTAGTCTCCAGGCTCACTCCTAGACTCAATCCCTATTAAAAGTAAATACCTATAAATAACAATTCCTTTTAAAATTTATAATAATAACAATAAATTTATTAATTTATTTTCTCACCGTTTCTCCACGGGATCTTTTCTTCCTCCATTTGTTTTTCCTTTCATTCTTTTGCGTCCTGAATAACGAATGATCAGACCCTTTGAGATGTCTTAAACAATCTAACTTTTTTACACTATCCTTCTCAATTTTCGCCTTAGAATTTACTTTAGGTGGTTTATCAATTCCTTATAATATATATATATATATATATATATATTATTATATAATAAAAACTATATAATATATAATATATTAATATATATATATATAATATATATAATATAATATATATATATAATATATATATTATATTATATTTTTTTATATTTATTTTTTTTAACAATTTATTATATATATATATATATATATATATATATATATATATATATATATATGCTTATATGTATTTCATTAACAGCAAAATATAATTTTTAAAATCAGATTACTCAAAAACTACAATAGCTACAGTGAAAGGGAATACATTTTTGGAATGTCCAAGTTCTAGTTCGAAAATGCTAAAAAAAAAAAAAAAAAAAAAAAAAAAAAAAAAAAAAATCTTCAAAAACCACAGATATGTGAAAAGGATACAGTTTTTGGAATCCTGTAAAATTTTAGATGAAAACTGTAAAAAAAAAATAATAATAAATAAATAAATTAAAATTAAATATTGGCTATTTTTTTGTTTTAGGAGGGGAC
>JABUQX010095168.1:10000-27500 GCA_015478945.1 Trachelipus rathkii
CTCAAGATACTCTGATCGAAAAAACCTATTAATAGAGGCTGAGTACACCAAGTTCGACCAATCGCTTCTAGACGAAGAGATTTCCGCTACTGATGCTTACCACATAAAAGTGGCTCAAGCTCTCCAACTGCTTAGAGTCGAATATTGGGATATGAAATCATAGTCTCGAAAGCTGCTGAATGCCGCTTTTGATAATTTGAGAGAGCAGCTTTGCAGAACTTCGAACAAATCACATTGCTCGTGAACACTCCTAAGTCTCTTTCCCATCGCAGTGCCTTTCTAGCCTGAAGATCCCAGCCCTAAAATGCGGGGATTTTTCGGGCGAGAAAGGACAAGCACTCCTTTCGTTCCTTCCTGCAGGAGTGTTCAATAATGTGGTATGGAGGGAGGCAGGACTGTGTCACAAAGGCTTGTTGAGTCAGTTGCGCAGTATCTCTATGTCCCATTTAAAGGAAATGCTCTCAGAGAGCATTGAGCATTTTGACGGGTACGGAATGGAGAACTATTTGAAGTTGCCTTGTCCATTTTAAAAGAACATTATTTGGACAGGGCCTTCATTATTGATTCTATTTTCCATGAACTGGACTCATCTCCGCCTCTGGACGGGAAGCAACTTGAAACAGTCAGATCCTTTATTTTAAAGGTTCGGGCTCATCTAAAGAACAGAGGAAAGTTCTGGCTGCAAATTAATCAGCCATATATTAGTTGATAAACTTCCTCTCTCATTTTTAAGAGAGTTGAAGCTGGCGACTAAGGAACAATATCCGTCAATTAATCTGATTTTTAAGGAGCATAATCAGATAATTCAATCAATGCTGAGGTTTCGCACCTCTCAGACCTCAACTTCATTCTCATCAACTAAATCATCTTCTTCCAAAGGGAACTTCAAAAGGGAGAAGAGGATACCCTCTGATCAGAGGAGTCATACTTTCAACAATTCAAAAGGTAGTGGCTCTCTAAAAAGAACTACTTTCTCTTCTGAACCTCAATCAAATTCTAATCTTCAATTTAATCAATCTTCAAGGGAAATCAAGTGTAAGCTGTGCAATGGAGACCATTACCTCTCTGACTGCACGGTCTACGTAAATCCTAAATCAAAAAGGGAGAGATGTGTGGCATTAAACATGTGCTGTAACTGTTCCAGCATAAAGCACATGGCAGATACATGCCCGGCTAAAACACTCAATTTAAAGTATCCTTGCTATAAATGTAAGAGCCGTAAACATCTAGCCGCTCTCTGTTCCGCTGGAACCACCAATCAAAACAGGGAGCATTCTCGTCAAGAAAATGCTGATGAAGGAAATAAAGCTGATGTTAGTAATCATCTTTGCATTAACACTGGGCAATCATCAGCTTCACATATTCTGCCTACAATAACCATAATAGCAAGGCACAATAACAAGTCAGTTCCTATTCGTTCTCTTATAGACTTGGGATCACAGAGAACATATGCTGGCTCTAAATTGCTTACTAAACTCGGAATCAACTGTGAACAATTACCTATAATCA
Organism: Trachelipus rathkii; assembly: GCA_015478945.1. Lineage (NCBI taxonomy): Eukaryota > Metazoa > Arthropoda > Malacostraca > Isopoda > Trachelipodidae > Trachelipus > Trachelipus rathkii. The sequence goes on from JABUQX010095168.1 coordinate 11,510, forward strand.
AAAATCCTATAAAAACATTCATTGGAGAAGAAGAACGCGCATCGTACCTAGTCGACCTAGATATAAATTGCTGCTGCAATTCCTTCTTTCGAACCCCGGTTCTGGTCGACCCTTCTTTGGATGTTGGGTTTGCGGTTAAAGGGTTAGCATCAGCCATTAGTCGCATTTCGTTAAAACATAATGTGGCTGACAAGTCCTTTGTGGGCCCTTATGGGGATTCGGTCGATGACATCGACCCTCTTTAATTACTGAACTTTATGTCTATTATGAAAACACTTCCAAATTATCGATTGTTTGGAAGGTAGTGCCATTCAGACTTGCTTTGGGTTGGTTCCTTTCGGCCCAGTGAATTCTTTCCTACTTCCTCATCAACAAGCCTTTCTATACAGAAAGCAGACTTCAACATCAACTCTTGATTTACAATCAAATCAGAGGGATTCATGACTATCCATGTCTGTCTCCTCGCTGCCAAAACACCTATTCCAAGCTTCTCCTAATCTCGTCAACTCGATCATTGACCCTCTTCCTACTTACCCGGACGTTCTTAGCATTTCTTCAAATGAAATAAGTGCCGACCTGGGTTTGGAATATCTGTACAGCTTGGAGTCCTTGGGTATTCAGGAGGAGAAGGATTATGGTACCATCGATAAGGAATTTATCTCTAAATTCCACAATGCAATTCAATTTATCGATGGAAAATACCATATTGAAATTCCATGGATCCCAGAATTAGTGGATCAGGTCCCTTCGAATTATCGTATTGCTTTAAGTACGCTTAGACGAGTTAAAAATCGTCTCAGCAATCAAGGTCTTGATAAGGCCTACACTGATGTTTTTAAGGAACAGCTGAGATGTGGTATCATCGAGATCATCTCTGTTGATCCGAAGGAGTTCGATCGTTACATATGGATCCCCCACAGGCCTGTAATAAAAATGGCTGATAAGGCCTACACTGATGTTTTTAAGGAACAGCTGAGATGTGGTATCATCGAAATCATCTCTGTTGATCCGAAGGAGTTCGATCGTTACATATGGATTCCCCACAGGCCTGTAATAAAAATGGCTGATCAGGTTTCTACTAAAATCAGGCCTGTGTTCAATTGCAGCCTTAGAACAAAAGGTGCTCCTTCTCTTAATCAAGCCTGTTACCCAGGCATCGACTTGTTGGTTCCTTTACTTCGTCTCCTTCTTTCCTTTAGGACCAACAAATATGTGGTTGTTCGCTGACATCTCGAAAGCCTTTCTTCAGATCTATCTTAAACTTGAAAGCGATCGTAACAAGTTTTGTTTCTTCTGGGAAGAAGATGGCAGACTTGTTACTTATAGGTACGCGACAATCATTTTTGGCCTTGCGGTATCCCCTTTTATCTTAGGAGCCGTAATAAGACATCATATTAAAAGCAAATATTCATTCGATCTGGTCTCTCGGCTTCTGGTCAATAACTTGTATGTGGATAATTTTATCTACACTCATTCATCCCCTGATGTTTTGAGAGACATCTATTCAGCCTCAGTAGAAAGGATGAAGGAGGGTGGGTTCAACTTGTGTTCCTGGAACACCAACCACCCTGATCTAAAAGCTCAAATCAAAGACGATCAGATGCTTTCCTCTCATAATTGTGAGGAGGAAAAAGTCTTGGGGTATCTTTATCATCCCGAAAATGATACCCTTAGATTAGCAGACTTTGACCTTACCTCAGTCGAATCAAAACGAGATCTTCTCTCCCAAGTAAACAAAATCTTTGATCCTCTTTCTTTTTCCCTTCTGTAACCTTAAGGGGCGATCTGTTAGACTCGGACCGTCGGACATGGGGAGAAAGAAATGAGTTTGGGATGACTCATTGACCACGCAGGATCAAGCAGGATCACTACGGTAATGATAATAAAGAAGTGGGAGAAACTTTGTGCTTGATGTCGAGACACTCAAAGCTTATCTTTTCAACGCTCTGCTTTGAAGCATGCAGCAATTATGTGGTATATTCTCCTCAAACATCTTTTGTGACGCAATTCACAATATGACGGTTTGCAGTCTATCACACGTCACCGGTTCAGACACTATCCTTAATTATTGTGTGGGAAAATCGCACAAGGATGGTTCTCACTCTATCTAGGGAAAAACATCTTTCCTTGATTCTTGAACTACTATCATTAGCATCTTATTTTGGCTCTCATCTAGATCGCCTTCCACAAATATTGACGGGATTAACAGAGGTTGAATTCAAGGCTGTCAACATCTTCTCGGATTCCCAAATCGTCCTAGCATGGGTAGCGGGAGGAGGTAGCAAAACAAAACAAATTTTTGTCAAAAATAGAATCCAAGATATCAAAAGCATGGTTTCCTCCATGAGAGATGACAATTTACTGCTATCTATTGTCACGTACGTTAAAACGGATGAAAAACCTGCCGACTTGATAACTCGGAGGATTTCACATTCGAGAGTTGTCACAAAACTATAGCCCTTTGGCAAATTTTATTGGTCCGACTGCTCACGCTACGAATCAGGTTTACTGAGCCGCAGGATTTCAGCAGATTTCGGGGGAGTGCAGCGTAATGGTAGGATTTACCTTCTTTCTCATTTCATGGGTATCATATACATGGTCCCCACCAAATCTCTCGCTATATCATACATATTTTCAGCACTATAGGGTATACCTTCTTTTAGTTTTGTCAAACATTGTTAAAGAGTAATGGATTCTCATACTATTATTAAATTCAGGTGAATCAACTCATTACTTCAATCGAAGTGTGACAAACAAAGTAATGAACTTTAATTGTTAAAAAAGTATATGCAGCGCAAAATGAAACCTTGGATGAACGAGGAAAGAGCTTTTACTGTATGTATATCTTCTTGGTTTTAATGTATGTAGGCTCTTACACGTCGTGCTTTGCACTTTGTGCTAAATCAATTCATCCTGATTTGGGATTTTTCTCGTCTTTTAAACCTCTCTTTTAGACAGAACTCAGGTTTTTCTGGGGATCAATGTGACAGCAATAAAATGTAGTTGGCCGTCTTTATCTCGTACTAAGTTATTATTGTTTTGGATGGGCTGCGTGAATCCTGTTTTACTGAGTGTGCGTAAATGGTTTAGCAATACATCCCCTGGTACCACTTGATCATCATCCATTAAGCAGAATGCGACATATAGTTGGATCTTGTGAAACACCTTGGCAATTCAGTGCACCATACAATACATGCATTATTAGCGTTTATAAAAGGTATATTTATAGGATTACATACAGCGTTACGTACACAATTCGAGAAGTTTAAAACATACTGTCGGATAGTGTCATGCGTAGGAAAAATGTAACAACAGCTTTATCACACTGGTCAATAAGATAATTCCAAAGGTATCACGAATTTCTTTATCAAGCGCTCACAAGTTAATTTTTAAATACGTCCATTTTCACTACGTGAAATGGTGTATAGATCTCACTAAACATTTCTTTTGGTCCAAGGTGGCATGGGCAAAGATTCAAATCAACCTAACAAAAAATGGCTTGACTATTTATTAGTTGTAAGCAGTCTTTTGTCGTCTTTTAAACATTCGTTCTGTGTATTCTAGATTTGATCCCTGCACATGTCTGCAAAATCATTTGTTGCAATGTTCAAGCGTTTTTGGAGTAACCTTAAAGATTTGGAGTTCCGAACAGGTGTATAGTTACTATGAACTTGTAGCTAGGGTATGAACATTATGTGCCTTCCTTTCTTAATGAAGGCGCGGTATGCTCTTTAGAAGCAAAGTCGTTATTTCGGAAACAGGTCCGAGTTTCTGCGGTAGAAATCAAATTCAACATATCCCGAATTCCATGTAAGCCTTGGATGGGAAGTATGTGGGAAAGGTCAATCCGGACTGTCAAAAACTGCCTCTACAAGACAGTAGGGCGTAAAGTTTGGAATATTTTGATTTTATCACTATCTGCTGGCGGATTTTTGCCGACGCCATCACTCGAGACCTCTAACTTCACACACTCTTCGGACAACGATATTCGAAACCCTTAACACGCAATTTGTTTTTTAACCTTTGGCTAATACGAAGTCTCATTTTACTGATCATTACTTCTTCATTCAACCTTCAAGAGAGGAACTTATTCAGTCCCTCAAGAGATTTTTCCGGAGATGTTTGAGGACTATTAGAACTCGATGCGTTTGACCGAATACTTTAAGCCGGGAGAGAAGTAGGAAGGAGAGTCTGATATTAGGTCGCCATGGAAAAATCAAAGTAAAAGTGGAGGGACGTTGTTAACTCAATTAAAAGTCCTGTAAAGGAGCGCCATATTGGCAAAAGTTGGCATAGTATAATCCAAACGCTCATATATGGAGATGATGGTAAAGTTCGTTCAGTCAAAGTCCGTACCCCTGGACGGCTAATAAATGTGTATCCTGTTAAACATTTATTCCCTCTGGAATTATCTTTGACTCATAGTGGGAATCGGAATAACTCGTTAGGAACTGATGCCCCTTCTACTACGATGGTTCCTTTACCATCCTCTTCTCAGGCAACCAGTCCTAGTGTAATCCCAACCTTAATCAATGATAATTCCACCACAAATCAACAATCTCGTCCTAAAAGAAAAGCGGCGGTCGTGGCGCGATCTAAATTTCTCAATGTCGGTATCGATTCGGAATCGGAATCAGAAGAATCCGTAGATTCTGATGATTAACAAATTAGTATCATTATTTTTTTTTATGGCCAAAGTTCGTCGTAATTTAATCCTAGTCCCAAAGAGCCAACACCATAGCAACCAGGATAATTTGGAGAATTGTTATTATTATATGATTTTGGTAGTCAGATATTTGATCGTATTGTTATAAAAGTAGTGGGTATGGCAAACTAGATTTAATACGTTAATTTTCTAATCTTAAAGTAAAGAAAAGGGAATTTGCTATGTGATTTCGTGAGAGGTCTTACAATTCTGAGATGTAGTGTTGAAAAAAATGGAATTTGATAATTCGCCAGACGAGTGAAGAAGCTTTTAGAACAACGGTAAACCGACAGAATTGGATTGCTTAACCAAGAAAGATAGTGATTTTCGCCATTTTTTAAATCAGTTTTGGAAATTTTTTTTCGTTCATGGAAAAGTAAGTCGTATTGAGCATGTTGAAAGGATCGATATCGCTAAATTATAGGAATCTTGATAACTTAAGTGAGAATATCTAAATTCCCTTTTCGTTTACATATCAGGAATGACACAACAGATCTTATATCTTTTTTCTTGATGTAGAATTGCTACTTGTTAAGGATATCTTTTTTACATTGCTGAAATAGTTTGATGTACTTCGGGGATCTTAAATCATCGATTTTGGTAAGGACTCTCACTATTTTAAGACTACAAATAAATTTCGAATTTCGTACGTAAAGATTTACCTATAAAGTTAGGAAGGTTTATTTTCGGGAAGGAATAGAGATAATACACACCTCAGAGACATATTAAGTTTCGAATCAATCTTTCTGGTATGGTGATAGACACTTAATGTACTATAGTTCAAAAGGGCTCTTTAGTCAATAGGTCGGTAAAATCCCTTGTGTTTCTTATATAAAACGTCTTTTTCAAGTGACATTTCTCTAGATTCTATCTATCAAACTTTGGTGGGTTTATTCTTTGCGCAACAATTTTATGACAAATATACTTGAACTAAAACAAACTATGCGTGGTGAAGTGAATAGTATATATATCGAGCTTTTATAGTGAGTGAATTATGAATATATAGTAGTTATGTATATAAAGTTTCATAATATCAATATATATATATAATACAATAGAAATAATAATAATATTATGATATTATTGGATAAGAGTAATATATACATACTATATAGATATATACTATATATATATATATATAATTATATATATATATATAATAAATAAGTAGATTTATATAAATTTACGGTAAGAGTTGAACTAAGCTTAGGTTTATTGAAGGTGCGCTTTCGAAACCTCATGGGGCGGCTATCCTGAGAAGAACTTCCCTCCTCAAAAGGTAGCAATTATAGCCCGTCTAATAGTGAGATTATATGTGAGTAAACTTCATAATATATTATGGAAAATAAATTATATTAAAGTTGTGTATATATATATTATACTACATATTCAATGAATAAGTATAGAGAGAGCTTAATAAAGAGATAAAGAATAACTTTACTTTATGTGAGATAAGGTGTATTATCAGTAAGTGGTACTTCGTTAGCCGCTATGTGTGTGCCTTAGTTGTTAAACGATACTTATTAGTAACCTTATAAGAAAGGCGTTGTACCAGATATTTCTATTTGCATGCGTAAAATGCGTCATTTTCACCAAAGGTTTTGGGTTTCACTAGCCACCCTATAACTCCTATGCATGTTGGGTTGTAGTGTGGGTTACGGGTTCTATTCATTTCGGCTGCGACGAGGGTTCCCTTTAGATAACGAAAGATGTATACAAAATTCATCCTTTCTACGCGACAACTTTCAAAGGTAAATTTTTCAGTGATGGGGATCAGCCAAGAACCGGTGGGCTAGCGGACCACGTAACCACTGCTGTACAGCGGTTCCGGCATATAAGAAAGGGTTGTTCACTTACAGTATTCATGCCTCTAGCTATCGATCAATGATCAAAAGGTTAGGGGTTTTGCAGCCCTGCACACCTAGCCATAGTGTGGAGCTGAATATCAGTGTCCCGTGAAAATCGGTTTAGTTACTAGCGTCGAGGGTCACACTTTATTGGAGAAGGGTGTCAGGTATCGAATTTATCTATCCTTCGAACAGGGTCAATGATCTTGCTAAGGTAATTAGGGGCCAGGCCCAACCCCAGTGGAGTATTGGTCATCTTTACCGCGGCTAGCACAGATGATAACCTGCTCTAATTACAGATAGAAATAGGGATGGTCTACTCGATACCCCAAGTTCATCCATAATATACAATAATGGTGCATTTTGCTACAGGTGTGGGTAAGGAGCCGAGCCGCACCCCTCTGGGGTGTCACAGCCACGTAACTCGTCTACTGACGAGGTTATCTAATTAAGAAGAATGTAATAAACCAATGTTTCATCCTTCTGAGGCGTGTTGATTCCCAATATCAAAAAGTATTTAGGTTTGTTTATAAACTGGCTCTATTCTTCAAATACACACAATGAACGTAAGATAGTCTTAATATTATATACCTCTGCATAGCTACGCAATGATTTACCTTATAACAGAAGGGTGTATACTAAAATTTCATCGCTCTGTGTCTAAATATCCTTAAAGCGTATTAGGCTCAGTCTCACAAAACCCCGTGCGGCGTAGTGTCACTTTACTCGGCCTGCAAACGATGATACCTTATAAGAAGGGTGTATACCAAGTTTCATTCTTCTATAATCATTTCCTACTTGGGGGGCCAGCACCCCCCTCCGGGGGGTGCACTTTCACGTAAACCTTTCGTATATATATTATAAGGGTAAGGGGAATATTTTATCTCAGATATAGTTTTATACATTATATATTATGGTAGCTATATATATATATATTGATCAGGATGGTATAAAATGATTATATGATATATTAGTATATATTATAATTAATATATATTATATAATATAATAAATATCATGATTAAACTATTACTACTTTACATACATATTATAAATATAATTTATTGTTAGGATATAACCCATATATACTCTCACTCGGTAATATTACACATTGGTGCCCTCTATATTAACTATATATCATATATATATATATATATTATATATATATCATAGCACCTTCAGCCCTGGGGGATAAGCTCCCAAAAGAAACTTTTTCAGAAATCCGCCTATGCTTATCATCCTAAAGTTTTTCAAGATGGTGCTTATACAGTTACAGCTTTTCTTCACGCTCAAGTGAGTGATGTGCCATGTTTTCTGATTTAGAATTAAAATAGAATCTAAGGGCATCGTAAAAAGGTATTTGTTTGAAAGAGTTTTGCTTTTAAGAAATAACAATTTTAAATAATATTATTAATATATTACATATGTTAAATAAGTTCAAAGAGAGAATTAATATTTAAAAGTTTAGAAGAACAATATAATATATTAGATATATATCTATTTTCTTAGGTTTTTGTTATAGAGGATCTCTTCTATAAAAATATTTTTCTAAATTTTTGATATAAATTGTAAGTCAAAATAAATGTCACTAACAAGTAACAACAGTTCTTTTTTATTATACCATTAAAATTTTATGTTAAGAATTAATTATATCATGTGTAAATAGAGGTGAAATTATAACTAAAAGTTGGAGGTGGTGCCGGATTTGAAACCATACAATACATACGGAGTCTGGATCGTCAGAAAATTTACCGAATCCACACCGCTGCACACAATCTCCCTTCATAGGCGCATACCTTTAAGGTGAAGGCTATCAACACATTCAGTCAGGGTATTGCAAATGGATACAATCTAAAAGCTTCACAATACTCAGTAGTTTGTCAGCTTTACACTTTGGCTTCAACTGTGAATCCTTGTCAATGCAGGAAATTTTAACATATATATACCTATATATTATAATAGTATATATATATATATATATACTATATATATATAACGCATATATATTATATATATTATTTAAAATAATGTTTATTATTATAACATTTTTTATGGTAATATATACTTTCTCAATTTTTATTAGGGCTTTTTTTTTTCTTTCTCATTAGTATATATTACTATTTTTTTTTATTACTTATTTTTTATTATAATTGTTATTGGTTCTTTTCATTTAAAATTATATATATATTCTATATATATTATATATATAAGTATATATATCATATATATAAATATATATATATATATATAAATATATATATATATATATATATATATATATATTATATATATATATATAATATTATAATATATATATATATATATATATATATATAAATTATATATATATATAATATATATATATAATTAAATATATATATATATATATATATATATATATATATATATTATATATCCCTTGCCACATTCCCACCCACCCGCAGCGCGCCACCTATTATTTATTGATGATGTATCTCCCCGAATAGTAATACGTAGTCTAAGTGGATTCGAATATCAGGCAGTATCGCGCTATTTTTGCTGGGATGATATGTTGGGAATATCGGTATCGGATATTTATGTTTACGGCCGATTTTAAGGATATGGCCGAATGCTTGGCCGATACTTCTACTAATATCTGAGGTGGAAGAAATTATTGTAATAGAGAAACTTTTAGATTTCATTAATATAATCTATGTTTTGATGTATTTAAAAGGTTCCTAATAAGTTCATTTTAGTTCTTACTAGCATTGAAAACAAACAAGATGCCATCCTTCTGACGAGTTGAAGCACTTTCTTTTCAGAGAGTGCACAAACTAATATAAGATTTAGCAGAACATTCGAGGGAGGCTTGGGTTGTCGTGACAAAAAAGATTCACAAGAAGGTTGGAAGCCGCCTTATCAGCAACCCATGGCAACAGACAACGTGATAGTCATGGAACGGACTGGTGGCTATAATATACTCAGCAAACTCAGTTTTTGTCACAACTCTGCGACCCTTTTTCAAAAAATGAGGGGGCTCAAAAAAAGTTGTGTCTTTGGCCCTCAAGCGATTCACAATTAAATGATTCTCACAAGATTATAGGTTATTTATGGATATCAGATCTGGTGACTTGGTAAATAGCCTACTTCAATTTATTCGTGATATTTCTCACATGTATCATGTAAGCAAATTCGAGAGAATACTTTCTCATGATACCTAATAAAGACAAGTGCCCTCTTACATAATTTTATTTTGTCTGTACTGGAGTCTGCTTCTTAGGTTTTAAGTGCTAAAAATAATTTATCTATGATTTATTTTATACTACATCATCCTTGTAAAAGAACAAATTTAACTGCACTCGCAAAAGCATTTCTAAACTAGCAATAGAGGTGAGTTGGCCAGGCCTCGAAGTGTTTTTATTAAATTTTTGTTAATGCTACCACGATTTTTATGTTGTTTTTCTTTTCCAGGCACGAATAGTTTCTTCCACTTTCAAAATCTGAAAATTCGGAACCATGGCTAGTAATTTTTAGGAAGACTATGTAGCTTAGGCACTTCGCACTTCACCGTGAGTATACGTTCATTGGAATTGCTGGGTTACATGAGAATTGCTCCAGCACCAATTACTCCCTATTTCTGACTCCACGGCTAACTCTACGTATGTCTAATATGAATGGGCATGCTAGAAGAGCCTAGAATTAGGAGAGAATGTCACGAAATTACCCAGCAGCCTCTATTGCTCAAAGGATTTTATTCCAAAAGTGCTGAAAAAGTGGGAGCTAGCCAAACAGTTTTTTGTGGTGCCAATTTTAAATTCGAGCGTGACACGTCTCAAGAAGATGAAGAAAACTGGGCAAAAGGCCAAAAATACATATCCCTTGGCAGAGAAATGGATGAAGAGAGGCTTTTTCATAGCAAAACGTAGGCAAGTTCTTTGACATCTATCCAATTGCAAGTGTGAGATTAAGCTATTTGTTCAGAATTTGATGGTTCATGTCAAGGTATGGCTAGCTGGCTGTACAACATGAAAGTGCATCACGATCTGCTCTTGATTCTATTAAGATAGATACTAGAAGATCCCTGTCCAAGAATTAGTGTTTATTAAATAGTCAAAAGGGAGAAAGGTTGGGTCTGTTGGAGCAGCATACAAATTGGGATTATACCAGATCTTACCTGAGCACAGAATACAAATTAAAAAAGAGAAGAGGCAAAGAAGATGAATTATAGAAATTAAGAATTCTCTGAATATAAGCAGAAAGGAGTAAGCGGTTAACATAACAAACCAATGAGCTCTTTCTCCGACGTAAGAACTGAAGCAGCCAACTGATGTTCAGATGAAAAATCTGAAGATCCTTTGCAAATTCAATGTGATGATTTTGATCGTACCTTCTACTTCAAGTACAAGTCAGTATATCATACTGATTGAGCATGTTGCATATTGCAAAGTTTTAGAGTATGGTGTCGGTCTATCGTTGCTACAGCTACCATACAACAGCTGCATATTTGGATTTACTGGATTTATTAATTACTGTAAGAGAGAAGGGAGACTTGTGGTTTGATCATTAAATAAAGTAATAAGGGCAAAGCAAGAAAAAGTCAATGAAACCATTGATGACTTAGAATCTATCATGCTCATGCCGGATAGGCAATTATTAGAATTATCTTCTTTGATGGATGCATAGATTCCACTAAAGTTCTGTTACAAACAAGCAGATAACTCAAGTCATCAGTTTTCCAATGTATTGCTGAAAGAAGAGACTTACATGCTGTTTACAGTGAGCCAGGGAAGGTTAATCTCTTGTCATTTTACTCCAGAGAGACTTAACGAAAGGAAACCTGCTGAAGTTATTGCTAACCATTCATTGAGTGAGATTTCTTAACGAAAAACAAAATTGATCACTATAAAAAGTTTGCGCTTATTGGTGGTGACTTCAACGAATGTTAACACTCTATGGTTTAGGAAGGAGTGAAGTCATGCATTGGGTTTGAAGCAAAGCTTGTAATCGTAACTTATCTGGTTGGTTTTGTGCTCTTATCATACTAAATGAGCTACTTCGCACTTGACTCCAGAGTTGGCTGGAATAAACTTTGTCTAACAAGTGGAGTGGTAAGATTGGCAACATGCTACTTGATACTGCAACAGAACTAGAAATCAATCCTCATTTTTTCAGAATATCCTTTCCAGAGCCTTTGGCCATTGAGTGACACTGTTGACAAAGATCTCTCTACATAGATCAGGCTTATGGTTAAGGGATAAATATCAGGCCATAAGGACAGGGTGCTCTTCACCACTGATCTGGGATTAATAGAAATTGGTGCTGTATAGCACTAATCTCGCTGGTTAACAAACTGTATAAATAAGATTTTTGCGCATATGCTTTTCAAAACATGGTCTAAAGGCAACAAGTTGAAGACGTTACAACTGATTTGTGAAAATACATTGTTGGCGTTTTACTATCCTTGCTGCTTACAATCAAATCAAATTCTCTTGGTGGAGGACCTTCCCACATTCTTTATCATTGAAGTTCCTAAATCTAGCAATGAAGTAAGCGGATATTGTTTTCACAAATCCACGTTCATCGTGGTTCGCATTTAGTGAAATGGTGCTTCAGACACTTTTATGTTCGGAAGACCAAGAAAAAAGGAAACAGGGGTCCAGAAGATTTTGAATTAAGGAATGAAGATGATGATTAACACAAGGAGACCTATTTGTTCGGCCTAGGAAAGCACCTGCAGTAAATCCAAATGCAACTTCCCTTTTGAAACTGATAGACTGGTCAGAAAAAGTATAGAGTTACCTCCACTATACCTGTAAACACTCAAATATCAGAAATAAGAAAGTTTGTTGAAGAGCCATTGCAAGTTCCAAAGTTGGCCATGTCATGGACAGTCTATAGAGAGGTGTGTGAAAAGTAACAGAGGCTTCTGGCAAAGTGTCAGCTCACCTGAGAAAAAGAAAAAGATTCATTAGAGGCCAGGAAGCAAGAAGAAGGATGATGTCTAGGAATGAATCCGAAGCAAGATTTTGAAGTGATAATATTTGTTGGTTGAAGCTTTTTACATTTATACAATGTGTTTTCAGTGTTTGATAATATAGAGACATAAAATAATAAAATTATTGAAACCTTGTTTGGAGATTCATCCTGAACCATAATTTTTGAAGCAAATTTCCTTAGATTTTATATTAACGCTTAGAAGTCGGCTTCTTGGTGTTCTCTTGTTCGGAATTACATTCAGACTATAACATTTAATATATAAAAGCATAATAACTATTAAAATAGGTAAATATTTATGAATAAATGGAAAACCTTTTACATCAGTGATATATTTTTATTCAGCGATCTACTAGGCACTCTATTTTGAACCCTCATTCATATGGTCGAAGTGCATTGACATCGTCGAGGTGTGGCAGGTGAAGAGAGAGGAGAGAGTCGAGGAAAATAAAAGCAGTCATGCAGACAAATCAATGAAGTTGAGAGAGAGAGATAGGCGCATATTCGAAAACCTGGAGATGTCTGCGCCTAAACCGAAGAGAATCTGGTTTCATGTGATGGGTCGATGAAATGGGAGCACATGGAGTTTTGCCAATTGGATGTAAACATGCTTTGCCGGCAAGTATTTATCAGCTTCGCCCTTTCTCCTCCTCACTATTGTCGAGGAGGCGAGCGTATTTTTAGTGAGACGCTGAGGATTATTGTTTGAACTTCCGTCCACCAAAAAGAACGGGCTCTCAGCCTAGATACTAGGAATTAGAATGCAGCATCTCATGTCTTTGCATCACAATTTGAGAATTTTTGAATTTGAGTATTGCATGATATCTATCTTAAAGGATTAAAAAGGAGTATATTACTATTATGTCATGTTTGAATAATAGCGTTGTCTATATATTTTTGGTTTTTGCAGCAAAAGGATACCATTATAGTAGGTTTTCTTTTTTCATTTCATATATTCTTGTAATAATTTGTACGCATAGTTAAGAGAATACTTCTTTCAAATGGTAATTTGTTAAAAATAAAAGCTTAGCTCAGCTACACTTTGATTAATAGTGTCTGGAACTTCGGATTATGGTTATTATATATTATTAATAAAACCCTAAACATAACAAACGTTTTCTTATAAATTTTCACTATGGTCCTTCATACTTTATATTGTGATTCCTCTTAACACTTCAGTGACTATTTTATTTTATAAAATAAATAAATTTTAAATATCCCTCTGGGACACAATCAAAGGTATCGAAGGAAAATTTACCTAAGGGAATAAGTGCGTCTTTTGCTAGATGAGGAATTGCAAGTCCTGAAGTTTACCTATGCATGTAAATCAAGGAATGTTTGGTCTATCGTGTGACTAATTATGATCATTATAAGGTGATAAATTAAACTCAAAGCTTTTGGTATCGGTATTTGGTATCTCGAGGTTTTCTGGCTACCCTATGGGTTAACATTAATATCAAGTGTTTTAGGTATTCGGCCGTGCTCTCTTTCTCTGATCATCGGTACATATCTTCCTATTAATATATGATACAATTATCATATATATATTATATATTATTATATATATATAATATACTCATTCTGAGTTATATAATATTAATTTATATATATATATAACGGTATAACTAATACATACTTTTTTTAGCAGATTTATAAGCATTTTGCCATCATGACGATTGCAAGATTAAATATATTTATTATATATATATATATATGTCACTGAGTGGTAGAATATAGATTTATATATTAATGTAATGATAATAGTAGGCACTTAAGTTATATGACGTATATTCATGTAATTTAATTTTGGTCTACATAGATATGAAGTAAGGCACAGAATGGAGGTTTCAATATATAGGTTCTAACAGTCTTGGTAACAGTTTAGTTGAAATATCACTCCATTAAAGGGTTGACTCAAGGTAGAGTAATATACTAAAACGGTGAGAGTTAGGTAATATTAGTATAACACGTGAACAGTATATATACCATATATTAGGTAATTATATATATATTATATTATAATAGTAATTTTGTGCACGAAAAATATTATATATATTAGGTATATTATGATGTTATGAATCGTATATCTATAGTAGCACATTATCATATATATATAATTATTAACATCAAACAGTTACTACACTTTAATATGACATAATATATATACTTCACATTATCTGTTTATACCGAATTTTTTAATCATTATTTAAAGGTATATATATATTAACCTACATAATTAGTTTTTACTGTGATTATAGAGTATTATAATTATTCGTTTTATATATAATTATTCTTGTAAATTATTCATTAAGATAAAAGATAAATTAATGTTTAAATAAAAAATTATTTATGAAATAGTATTAATTGAATATTTAATAATTAATATTTAAGAATAATATATATATAATTATATATAGTATATTATTAGATATTATACTATTAAAGTGAATAAAAATAAATAGTTACTGTGTAAAGCGAACTGCTCATCCCTTTTGACACAACTGCACACAGTGTATAAGTTTGACGAAAAACACGGCTATTGAGTATTACCCCTGTAGGATTTGACTGGGCCTAGATTATTTCAGGGAGCCATGAATTTTCAATCTTCTCTAGAGGGTGAATAATCTCATTGTGATATTTTTTTATGCAATAGATTATATTTAATATATTATATATTTTATAATTAATAATAAATATAAAAATTAGAAGCCACTCAATAATAATAATAATATATCTATATATAGATAATATTATGGGTATGATATACTTATTACTAAATATAGATATATATATATATATATATAATAGTTAGTTATAATTATATATTGAATATATATATATATATATATATAAGTTATAATTATTTTGGCTGATCCTTATAATATATCCAAATGAAAAGTGAATCACAAGAGACTGTCTTCTTGCTCATTTTTACATTTCTGAAGTAATATTTATAATTATGTAGTTGTTTACACTAGTATGCCCATAGCAACATATGTAGATATATATTATTATAATATATATCATATATATTTATGTATTAATATTATATAACCTAGATAGGCGTTTATTTATATATATAATTTATATAATATTATATATTTATATAGAATTAGCGTTAATTATAAATAAAATTTATTGTATATTAATATATTATATTCTTATATACACTTATTATTGTATTGATAAAATATACGTTCTATACTATTCATATATTTGGTATGCATGTACATTTTCGGTTTATATATAATAATACTCGATGTATAATGATAGTAAATTTATATATTATATCATTCATAGATACATTTTAGTCATATTATTTATATATATAGTATAGTACTACTATAGAATATAATATCAGCGGTCATGGTATTAAATATATGATATACTGACATTGCGTATTGCATTTAACATTAAAATTTATTTACGCATTATTTTGTCTATCCTATATAACATATTTATGTAT
>JABUQX010095169.1:0-2500 GCA_015478945.1 Trachelipus rathkii
AATAGTTTCCCTTAAAACAAAATGTCAAATATGAATAGAAAACTGAATTCTCATGCATAACTTTAATATTTATTTTCCACAATGTAATTATTATTATTATTATTATTATTATTATTATTTATTATATATTATTATTATTATATTATTATTATATATTATTATTATTATTTAGTATTATCTATTATTATTATTATTATTATTATATATTTATTATTATTTCATTAGTATTATTATGTTAATGTTTACAATATGTTAATTTATGTTTATTATTCAATATAGATTCTGACCTCTGACCAAAGTTGTGTCATTAATTCAGCCTTCTGATTCTTCCGTTACGCCCAACGTAACATTGGTCACCCTGGAGTTTTGACGTACCTTTGATGCCCCTGAACTTTTGCCGTCGCTATCCCGGCATTTCTGCAACCACAGCATCCACCTACTGAAGCAGGAAATCCATTTACTATATAATTATAACCATTTAATATTATATTACAATTCAAATTTTAAATAATATCAGGGTGAATTCTGGCCCAAATTATCATTTTCAAACAATCATTTTTACGTCATTTCGGCCCATAAAAGCGGCCTAATATATATTTTTGTTAACATTTATATACCTATTTGTAAAAATTTACTCTGTTTTTGGTCTCCGACCATTATATTTCTCACATTTCGCGTATGTAAGTTGCATTTTTAGCGCATTTAATTTCGTAATTGTCCTCAAAATATTTTTACAATTTTATATATTTTAATCATTTATTTTTATATTATTCTGGCCCGTACAAGCGGCCGCTTATATATTGCAAATACTGAAAATATCAACTTGGATATTCCACAACAGCCCGTTTCAGACAGTGAGACAATCCAACGCTTACACTGGCAAGTCCTCACAACGACGATCTCGATTTGATCCTTTACATTACGTCGAGCTTCAGCTCGAAGTCACGAATGAAACTTGCCGCTTTAGAGCCCCTTTAAACTATATGCCTGTTTCCGGTTTTTACAAGCGCGCTGAGGTATGTTTTACCCCTCCTTGCATTTCACCAACCAGCCATACACCCAACTTAAAAACCGAACTTTAACGGCTGGAGAAAAAACCGATGCGAAAAAGTACACAAAAAACTTCTAACTGGAGGCTCTCTTGGTGATCGTTTGCCCTCAGTCCTGTTATCTGATATGCTCAATCTTCTCGACGGTCCTCCCGTAGGTAATTGTATACATATTGTACGTCATCTCTTCCTACAGAAACTCCCTACAGAGATGCAATTGCGCTTAGCCACTGTCGATCCTAATTGTTCACTACAAGAACTAGCTACTTTTGCTGATAGAGTTTGTAAAGCGAAACCTATTACGACAGCAGACATACCTTCACAAGTTTCGCACATCACGGTTTCCACCGGCAATAATAACTTACCACCAGCGTCTCCTTCGCATGTAAATGAGTCAGTCAATGCAATTCGACAACCGCCGGCCCCAGAAAATGCTTATATTTTGTCCCAACTTCAGGTGTTGCAAAACACCATCATGGATCTAACTACTAGATTGCGCGCTTTGGAAACGCGAACCACTGTTCCTCCTCCTCCCCCTCCTTATCCTCAACAACAATATCCTCAACAACAACAATATCCTCAACCTCAACAGTATCCTCACCCTTCATCCTCTCTTCATCCTTATTCACTACCTCTTTCATACCCCCAGCCCCCTCCCAATGCATCAAATACTTATTCTGCATACAATTCATGGTTCATTAATTCTCCGCTCTCCTACTATGCAACGACGTTCATATCGTCGCTCACCTATACTCCTTCGCGTCAATTCGCCTCTTCTCCTGTTGCTTCTCAGGCTCTAGTTCAGTTTCCGTCGCATAACCAAGCACAGATACCAGGGTGTATTTGTTAGAAATCATCAGCGTTTTGAAGGATCAAAACACCGCGTCATGTCTTAAGCCCTTGCACTCGGGAATTTTGAAACCTCATAACCACCACTCCCTGTTAACACGCTCGGAGGTGGTTTCAAAAAGCGTCAAAACTTTGTGTTTACGACCCTCCACCAAACTATCTACCATCGTTAGATAGTGGAGCTCAATCTCAGCCAATGTACCACGTGCCATCCTCAGGGGGGAAAACTTCCATGATCCAGAAGCATCGGCGCTTCTTACGCGCTGCCAACGGCACAACCATTAATACTTATGGTACCAAACGACTTCATTTAACGCTCTCGTTCCGTCGTGACTTTATATGGGACTTCACGATAGCCGACGTCACATTACCAATATTAGTGCAGTCTTCTGTCCACACATATATATATATATAGTATATATATATAATAATATTATATTTATATATATATAATATTATATACTATATATATCATATATATATATATACTATCATATATATATATATATATTATAACCTATACT
This sequence comes from Trachelipus rathkii, assembly GCA_015478945.1. NCBI lineage: Eukaryota > Metazoa > Arthropoda > Malacostraca > Isopoda > Trachelipodidae > Trachelipus > Trachelipus rathkii. The sequence goes on from JABUQX010095169.1 coordinate 2,423, forward strand.
ATATATATATATATATATAACTCTATATATATATATACTACATACCTTATATATATATCATACTATATACCTATACTT
>JABUQX010095169.1:7500-20000 GCA_015478945.1 Trachelipus rathkii
ATTATTATTATTATTATTATTATTGTTAATTGTTTACAATATGTTAATTATGTTTATTATTTCAATATAGATTCTGACCTCTGACCAAAGTTGTATCACTAATTCAAGCCTTCTGATTCCTGCGTTACGCCCAACGTAACATTGGTCACCCTGGAGTTTTGACGTACCTGTGATGCCCCTGAACTTTTGCCGTCGCTATCCCGGCATTTCTGCAACCACAGCATCCACCTACTGAAGCAGGAAATCCATTTACTATATAATTATAACCATTTAATATTATATTACAATTCAAATTTTAAATAATATCTGGGTGAATTCTGGCCCAAATTATCATTTTCAAACAATCATTTTTACATCATTTTGGCCCATAAAAGCGGCCTAATATATATTTTTGTTAACATTGATATACCTATTTGTAAAAATTTACTCTGTTTTTGGTCTCCGACCACTATATTTCTCATATTTAGCTTACGTAAGTTGCATTTCAGCTAGTTATCTCGCCAAATTTTTTTAAAAAAAAAAAAAAAAAAAAAAAAAAATTTTCATTTTTTTTTTTACAAATTTTATATTATTGATACTCGTAATCATGTCCCCTCCTGACGCTGCAAATACTGAAAATATCAATGTGATATCACAACAGCCTGCTTCAGACAGGGAGACATCTAACGCTTACACTGGCAAGTTCGTCACCAACGATCTCGATTTGACCTTTACATTACTTGAGCTTCAGCTCGAGTCCACGAATGAACTTGCCCGCTTTAGAGCCCTTTTAAATATATTGCCTGTTCCCGTTTTACAGCGCCTGAAGGATGTTTTACCCTCCTTGCATTCTCACAACCAGCCCTACACCCAACTTAAAACCGAACTTTTAAACCGGCTGGGAGAAACAGATGCTGAAAAAGTAAAAAAACTTCTAACTGGAGGCTCTCTTGGTGATCGTTTGCCCTCAGTCCTGTTATCTGATATGCTCAATCTTCTCGACGGTCCTCCCGTAGGTAATTGTATACATATTGTACGTCATCTCTTCCTACAGAAACTCCCTACAGAGATGCAATTGCGCTTAGCCACTGTCGATCCTAATTGTTCACTACAAGAACTAGCTACTTTTGCTGATAGAGTTTGTAAAGCGAAACCTATTACGACAGCAGACATACCTTCACAAGTTTCGCACATCACGGTTTCCACCGACAATAATAACTTAACACCAGCGTCTCCTTCGCATGTAAATGAGTCAGTCAATGCAATTCGACAACCGCCGGCCCCAGAAAATGCTTATATTTTGTCCCAACTTCAGGTGTTGCAGAACACCATCATGGATCTAACTACTAGATTGCGCGCTTTGGAAACGCGAACCACTGTTCCTCCTCCTCCCCCTCCTTATCCTCAACAACAACAACAATATCCTCAACCTCAACAGTATCCTTCATCCTCTCATCATCCTTATTCACCGCCTCCTTCATACCCCCAGCCTCTTTCATACCCCCAGCCCCCTCCCAATGCATCAAATACTTATTCTGCATACAATTATGGTCATAATTCTCGCTCTCCTACTATGCAACGACGTTCATATCGTCGCTCACCTACTCCTTCGCGTCAATTCGCCTCTTCTCCTGTTGCTTCTCAGGCTTTAGTTCAGTTTCCGTCGCATAACCAGCAGGGTATTTGTAGAAATCATCAGCGTTTTGGAGATCAAACACGGTCATGTCTTAAGCCTTGCACTTTCGGGAATTTAAACTCAAACACCACTCCGTAAACACGCTCGGGGTGGTTTCAAAAGCGTCAAACTTACTTTGTGTTTACGATCCCTCCACCAAACTATCTTACCTCGTAGATAGTGGGAGCTCAATCTCAGCTGTACCACGTTCCATCCTCGGGAAAACTCATGCTCCAGAAGCATCGGGCTTCTTACGCGCTGCCAACGGCACAACCATTAATACTTATGGTACCAAACGACTTCATTTAACGCTCTCGTTCCGTCGTGACTTTATATGGGACTTCACGATAGCCGACGTCACATTACCAATATTAGGTGCAGACTTTCTGTCCCACTTCAACCTTCTTGTTGACATGAACCACAACCGCATCATTGATTTTGAGACACATTTCTCATCCGCTTGTATTCGTGCGTCTGCTTCCATCAGTGGCATACATCTTTCTCCATCTAATAATATTTTTGAATCATTATTAATTACCGATTTTCCAGCGCTTCTCTCTCCAGTCTCCAAATTTCCTCCTGTGAAACACAATGTCGTTCATCACATTGAAACTTACGGCAGACCTCCACATTCTCATGCTCGACGTCTTGCACCGGATAAACTCAAAGCAGCGAAGCTAGAGTTCGAATCTCTCTTAGAGAAGGGCATCATCCGACCTTCAAAATCTGACTACGCTTCTCCATTACATATGGTTCTCAAACCGAATGGGGATTATCGCCCAACAGGCGACTATCGCTGCCTAAATGCAATCACCCGTCCGGACCGTTATAATGTACCTCATTTACAGGATTTCACATCCCACCTCTCTGGTTGTACCATCTTCTCAAAAATTGACTTAATTTCCGCATTTTTTCAAATTCCCGTCAATCCGGACGACATCCATAAGACTGCCATTATCACTCCCTTCGGTCTTTACGAATTCCTTCGAACGCCATTCGGTTTAAGAAATGCGAGTCAATCATTTCAACGTCTTCTAGATTCAGTCTTACGTGGTTTACCCTTCGTCTTCGCCTACATAGACGACTTATTGATTGCCAGTGCCTCTCCGGAAGAACATACTTCACATCTCAGGCAAGTTTTTTCCAGACTAAGCGAATTTGGTCTATGTGTCAACTCTTCCAAGTGTGAATTCGGAGTTTCATCCCTAACCTTTCTCGGACATACAATCTCTGCCGAAGGTATACGTCCTCTTGAGGATCGTGTGGCAGCGATTCGTGACTTTCCGAAGCCTGTAAAACAGCGTCAACTTCGTCGTTTTTTAGGGATGGTGAACTTCTACCATCGTTTTATACCGTCCGCTGCTAAAATTCTCCTTCCTCTCCACGCACTTCTTAAACATCCACGTAAAGGATCTGCTGCTTCTGTCACTGTAGATTGGAACGACGAAGCAACTAATGCCTTCACCGCCATCAAGGAAGCCCTTGCCTCTTCCGTGTTACTTATATTTCCATCCGACACAGCTCCGACTAGAATCAACACAGACGCTTCAGATTTCGCGGCAGGTGCCGTGCTACAACAATTTATTGATAACGAATGGCGTCCATTAGCTTTCTTTTCTAAAAAAGTTCCAGCCGCCTGAAACAAGGTATAGCGCATTTGGAAGGGAACTTCTCGCAATCTATTTAGCTATTAAGCACTTCCGTTACTTCATAGAAGGTCGGGAATTCCATGTTGTAACTGATCATTTACCCATCACGCATGCCATTACAGCTTCCACAGTTAAACAGTCCCCTCGTGAAGCCCGCCACCTTGAATTTATTGCACAATTCACAACTGATATCCGCCATATAAAAGGAAAAGACAACATTCCTGCCGATGCTCTATCCCGAATTAACGCTATCTCTCCTTTACCAGACATTGATTTCGTCGAAATGGCTCGCTTGCAGCAACTCGAAGAGATTGTTTTTCCTAGTGCTTCTTCCTACGACATTCAAACTGTAGAAATTTTTGGTTTTCCGCCTTTGTTATGCGATGTCTCTTCAGCACATCCTCGTCCAGTCGTACCTACCCCCATGCGTAGAAAGGTTTTTCACACCATTCACGATGTGTCGCACCCAGGGGTAAAAGGTAGTCAAGTCAAAATAGGCAAGCATTTCGTTTGGCCGTCCTTACTAAAGGATGTTAAACAGTGGACAACGCAGTGTCTCAACTGTCAAAAATCCAAAGTGCACAGGCACACTGTCGCACCTCTTCAGCAATTTATTCCCCCTGGTGAACGTTTTGACCAGGTACACGTTGATTTAGTCGGCCCCGCCCTTTACCACCTTCAAATGGTTTCACACACATTTTAACGTGCATAGACCGATACACTCGATGGGTAGAAGCCATTCCCTTGCGTGATACTTCCAGCGAGACAATTGCTCAGGCATTTTTGTACAACTGGATAGCCAGGTTTGGCACTCCGTCGACTGTGTCCACAGACCAGGGTAGGCAGTTTGAGTCTCACCTTTGGAAGGACATCATGACTTTAATCGGCTCTAAGCGCCTTCGCTCTTGCAGCTATCATCCGCAAGCTCAAGGCCTCATAGAGAGGTTTCACCGGCAGCTAAAGGCTTCTCTTATGGCCCACGGAACACCAGACAATTGGTCCGACTCTTCCTCTTGTCCTCCTCGGTATCAGAACTTCATACAAAGAAGACCTCAAATGCTCGACTGCTGAGCTCGTCTACGGCTCTACCATACGAATACCTGGTGAGTTTATCCTTCCTTCTCCAAAAACTACGAACCAGCACACTTTCCTAGCACGCCTTCGTCAGTGTACTGAGGCATGGAAGCCATCTTTGCCACGTCATCCTCCCCGTCCAACTTACATGCCTGCGGATTTGGAGACTTGCTCTCACGTATTAATTCGGCATGACTCACACCGTAGTCCCTTACAAGCCCGCTACGACGGACCCTTCTTCGTATTAAAACGCTACCGAAAATACTTCACATTACAGAAGGGGAGCAAAGCAGAAAATATCTCCGTGGATAGGATTAAACCGGCTTATTTCGAACATGATCCCGCTTCTTCCACCACTCTTTCTCCACTTCCTGCACCCGCTCCATCTACCTCTACTTCGCAAGACAATACCGATTTCATTGTCCTCCCTTCACCCTTCCAGCACCCCACTGATATCTCCACCTCCTGCTCCAATACCGACATCTCCGCCTCCTGCTCCAATACCGATTCCTCCTCCGAATCCGGAACCTATTCCAACTCCGAACCTACCGTCTTGTCTACCTCGTTCTATATCCCGTTATGGACGTACTCTTCGCCCTGTTGTCCGATTTTCACCTTGACCTTCACGACGCTCCTCTGTTCAGAGGGGAGCCATATTACCTTCTGCTTTCTTCTTTTTGAATATTGCGGATCGACTTGTCACGTGATCAGAAAATCTCGTTTTCTTCGATAGAACAACAGCCGCCATTCTCCTCAAGAAGCATTTCAAATATTTCGTCAAAACTGCCAAACTCAGTGTAATCTCAGAAACAGTTTACCAAATCCTTTTCACATATGTTTATGAAGCACCACTGACTTCTTTGATATTACTTTTTGTGCTATTAAAACTTTCGTTATAACATTTTTCTCTCGATTGTTAGCAAGTTAATTACTAAACCTAGTTCTTGTGTATCATATTGAATCTCGTGTATCTAAATAATTCTATTTTGTGCTGCATGCTTATATTAGTGAAAAACATTCCATATAAAATAATCTTTATTATACATTATATTTATTTACATTTAAATAACCTTTTTATAAATTATTGGTTATACTAAAAGACTTATGCGCAAAATTTTATATATTTTATATAATAGTTTACCTTTAAACAAAATGTCAAATATGAATAGAAAACTGAATTTTCATGCATAACTTTAATATTTATTTTTCCACAAATTGTAATTATTATTATTTATTATTATTATTATTATTATTATAATTATTATTAATATTATTATTGTATATGTATTGTTAATTGTTTACAATATGTTAATTATGTTTATTATTTCAATATAGATTCTGACCTCTGACCAAGATTGTATCATTGATTCCAGCCTTCTGATTTCTGATTTCTGATTGTGTGCATAAATATATATTTATATATAGATACACCCAAAAAAAATATATATATATATATATATATATATATATATATATATATATATATATATATATATATATATATATATATATTTACAAAAATCATTAAATTTTTAATAGGTCTCGATCTATTAAAACTTGGCAATTATGGATCTCTGTCTAACGAACTTCCCTTTTAACTGGTTTGAAAAATCATCCAAAAAGGAATTGCAATTGCTATATGTCTTTTCATATTACACTGATTCTGACAAGAGGCATTCTCATTTTTTCATTAACTGAATCAGGGTTGTGGAGTCGGTTCAAAAATTTTCTGACTCCGACTCCGACTCCGACTCCACAACCCTGAACTGAATACAGAAGTTCTGTTGCAACTTTTAAAATGCTTGAAAATTTTTCATTGATTTTTGCGCGGAAATCTTTCAAAACAAGCATTACATTTTCATAAGATTAAGAGAAATTGTTCTCACTAATGATGGAGACTGTAATAAATTACATAGTGAACGAGTGAGGAGAATTAAGTTCAAATCATGATTAAACTTATCTATTGGCTCGTGATTACAGATTTCAATAGATTTGAAATTTTCGTAGAAAATTCAATATCTTGATTCATTTCAAGCTCCTCTAAAGATTCAACTTGCTTTATAGACTTGTCTAATTCGTAACAATCCATTGTAACTTTTCACCCACCTTATTTCATACATTGCAAATAACAATGGTTCTATAAATTTGTTCCATTTTCTCACTTGCTCATGACACATTCTTTTCAACATTGTCTTCAAAGTGCCGTTGAATTTCTCGGTAACTCCTTGTGTCATAGGATGAAATATACTGGAATGAATTTGGCGTATATTCAACAGTTTTGCAACCTCTTTTATCAATAAGATGTAAATTGAGTGCCATTATCGGAAACAATTTCTTTAGGAACTCCGAGTCTCATAAATATGCTCATTAAACTTTCAGCCACCTTTTGAGCTTCGTAGTATTGACTATATTGACTATAATAGAGATGTTCTTTTGTGCTTTGGAGGGATTATTGGAGAGATGGACGATGGAGGGATTATTGGCTCTATGAGATCGATTACTACCCTCTGAAACGGCTCTTCAATTATCTGCATAGAGCACAATGGTACCCTAGGCACTCTACCCTTTGGACATGTTCGCTGACAAATGTCGCAGGAATAGCAATATTGAGTTACGTCCTGATTCATATTTGGCCAGTAAAAATGGTGGATGATTTTCCCCTGTGTTTGCTTTACACCTTGGTGGGCTCCAAAAATTTCATCATGGGCTATATTTAACACTTTGCTTCTATATTCCTTTGGCAAGATTAGAACATTTCTTTCTAAATTATGTTCTATTATCTTTTTGTGTAACAAACCATCTACCACAACAAATTTACGTTCTCCCTTCTCAATAGATTTACATATCTTCACGAGAGTAGGATCGTTCTTTTGTTTTTGTATGAATTCTTTTCTATCTTTTTACAAGATTTTCCAACTGACCATAGTCTTGCCCTGACAATGTCTCGCCCAGAGCAGCTATGTTCGGGTAATAACTCATGTGATTATACTCAGGGTCTTCCATATTTTCTTTGAATGTGTCTTCGTCGGCATCTTCCATATCCCCACCTTAAGTCTTTTTTATATAAATTTCTTCTACATGAGATTCTGCCTTTTGAGGTGTTTTTATGGCTGCTTTTCTAATGCCTCCTTTGGATACGGATCATATATAGGTACATCTTCATGAATTATCAACGCTTCGCTGACATTCTCTACGCTTCTTCGAGTTATTTCTTCCGCCGTATCGATGTCTTGGGATCCTAGCTTATTCTGAGTTTTGATCGCTTGCTTTACGCAGAGATCATAATACTGATACCCATCCCATTCGACATACTAATACTCGCTCTATATTTCCCAATATCAGATCTTACATAACATCTAACATTATAACGGCTTTTGTTCTACCCGTATAGTAGGGTGTATCCAGAACAATGTTCCCTAGCGGAACACGTTATACTGTCTTATCCAGAAGTCTCATGTTCGTATATGCTCCTGTGTATAACTCCTTGGGAACGAATTTTTCGAATATAGTGTCCGCTAGCATAACCATTAAAGACAGGTAAATGATGGGGGTTATCTTCCGTATCACCCTTCATGCAAACCTCTACTGTCTTAGCCACAACATCATCGGGAGGTATACATTCTTTGCTATCCTTTTTCTCGATTATCCCCACTGCTGCGACAATAGTATCTCTGTCCTTCCTTTGTTGCCTAGATTGAGTATTATAACTCCTACCACCTTGATTATGGAGTGGCACTCTGTAGTACTTGGCAATGCATCCATGCTTATGACACCTGTAGCAAGTAAAAGCTTCTCTATGTTTGGACTGAGATATTGATGTGTCTTTTAATACTGTTGCTTTGAGCAACCTTTGACGACTCATTCACGTTACTATTGGTGTGGTTTTTGGTATGTGTTGGCTTACCGTCATATGTATTCATGTATATCCCGCTATTATTTTTATTTTTGTAATTTCTATTTGCGTGACTATTTTTATGAACTAAATTTATTCTATGTGCATAGAGGAAATTTTCCGAACTTACGACAATATCTAACATTTTCTTAATACTTCTTTCCCTAAGAAATATTGCTAATTCCTTAGGAATAGTTGTAGAGTACTTGTCAATGGCAAAGAATTTCAATGGTTCTTCGGCACTTTCTTCAACTCCAGCGGCCGATATCCATTTCTTAATAAAGTCTGAAATTCTCTTCATGTAGGTTGCTGGATTATCATCATTTTGTGGAAACATTGACTTATATTTAGCCCTATATCCATTTTCAGTTAAGTCATATCTTATAAGAAGGGCTTTCTTTAAAACGTCGAAATTTGAAGAATCTTCGAAAGACAATTTGTTGTAAACGTTGACGGCTCTTCCAGTTAACAGAGATCCCAGCAGATGTGCGTTTTGTTTTTTCTTAACTTCATTTGCAACTACCTGTTTTTCAAACAAAGTCAAGTGCTTCTTTTATTATTTGCAGGAATTATAGCTGTAGGAGGGGTTTGCGAGGTTGTTAGAAGTACCTCTGTTGACGCTGTTTTTCTTCAGCCTGGAGACGCATATGTAGCACACTCTCTTCATAGTCTCTCACGTCTTTAGCTGCTGCCAATTCAGCGTCGCGTGCATCTTTTTCGGCGGCAATTTTGAGTTGTTCTGCTTCTACAGCAATTCTACGCTCTTCCGTTTCTTTTAATGCTTCTCGTTCTCTTAACCTCTCTTCTCTACAAAATTTCGCTGCTTCAGCACCAGTACTGCCCAAACATTTACATAACTCTATTAAAGTGTCGTTACTTGCCATAATGAATACTTTCTAATGGGAAGATAATGCACACTAGTCACGTCTAATATTACTACCAAGTTTCGAAAAAAAACTATTTTGCGCTCGGAATTACTCAAACTTCAAAATAAAATAAAAATACCATTTCGCAATTTTACATATTTTTCTTTTGTGGCATAGATATAAGAGTATAAACACGAAAAATGAACAAGACTAAGTGGGTTGAATACACTTTTCTATATATCAAGCAATCCTACAGAAAATAATATTTTAACAAAAAAATAGTAATTCAAACCCCTGAGTCTTGCCTACTTTCGTTTAAGTTTGTAAACGCTTAATTCTTTTAAGCAACAATATTCTCATATCTAGAATATACAAATATTTCATATGTACATGTGTTATCTGAAAATAAAAAAAAAATAAAGAAAAAACTATCCAACTTTGTGGACCTCAATTAAAGTATTATTCTACCTTATTCTACTTAATCAGGAATGAGGTAACCAGCCCAATTTTTTAGCAGAAACCCCAAGATGGGACTGAATCTTTACATCTTAAACCAAATGACTTTGCCGATATCTGATAATTGTGTCAACACGATACACAACGAAGTTTTAACCCAGCTATCAGATGCCAGCTTTTTGTTGCCACTCCGTATAAGTTTTACCTTGACTCTAAAACGTGGGTCTGAAGGACCCTTAAGATTCAAGCTATCACAGATACATCGACAGCAATACTTCATGAGTCAAAATAACACTATATACGGTGCAAGGGGTTCAGAACTCGATAACACACACATGCTGTATATAAAATAATTATAGCAATACTCCAACAGTCAAAATAACACTATATACGGTGCAAGGGTTCAGAACTCGATAACACATACATATTTAAAATATTTATTAAATAAAAAAACTCTATTCCGATAACAGAATTGAAGATCTATTCCTATACCTCCGATTATATAATAAATTATTATATAACCGAAAACATATAGAAAAAGATAACGAGATACATATGACATTATTACCAACTATTAAAAATGGACTGATCCTATACTTCAGGTTGTATATTAAATTATTATATAATCGAAAAATTTAGCAAAATATAAAAAAAAGAGTTTAATATTCTAGTTATGATTGCAAATATTATTAAAAGGTCTGCTCCTAATGTTCTTAACCGAATAACAAACAAATGTTATTCGACCAAAATCATTAACAAGAGATAAATGATTATTCAAATGATTTGGACTGTAAAAAAAATTATTATTAAATAAGTATGTCTAGGGAAAGTTATTAAAAACTAGAAATGACTTAAGACTCAACAATGATTTTCACTTACTGGCATTACATCTATAGTTAGATAACATCCACACTGTAATAGGACACCTTGTTTCACAACCAAATATTAAACATAAACGCTTTTATTGTTACAAACAAAAAATAAAAAGATATAAAAAAAACTCGTTTCATCAATGAATACAATAATATATATATATATATATATATATATATATATATATATAATATATATATATATATATTATATATATATATATATATATATATATATATATATATATATATATATATATATATATATATATATATATATATATATATATATATATATATATATATATATATATATATATATATATATATATCCAAAATATAATGAAACTCTTTAAATACAATTATCACCAAATAATCAGAATCTAAACAGACAGACACAAGTCCTATGTGTAACCTACTATTGATATTACTATAAATAAAATCTAACGGGATATATGTCGTCGTAAACTTTATACACACAAATAATTTGACGTCACTAATATTAATTTGCCAAACACTATAACATCCAACACCAAGGAAAAATAGAGGAGATCATCCTTGAAAAATGACAAACACGAGTTTTAGTATGAAAATAAAATATCTAAGATACTTATTGTCCAATCAAATGGCTAAATGGATTTAGAGGAGATGCGCAAGATGAAATATAATTAAGAAGTTTACAAGAAATGTCACCTTTCCTTAACCTGAGGTATGGGAGGAGCCATAATAGCAGCATCTTCCAAATCGTATTGCAAATCAAAAGAAAAACTTAAGAAATGTTAAAAGAAGTGATAGTTACAAAAATTGAGCTTTACAACAAAATAAAGAATAAGGTTTACCTTAGCTTTGCATTCAACGTTAAAATAGTGAAATTGTTAAAATCAATTCGAAAAAACTTCTTTTCTTTTAAGTAATTTTTTACAAAATAAATAATAATAATAATAATAATAATAATAATAATAATAATAATAATAATAATAATAATAATAATAATAATAATAATAATAATAATAATAATAATAATAATTAGACAAAACAAATTATTATAATATAACACTTTTTTTTTTCATTTCTTTCTTTAATACAATATGGCTTCGTACGTTGCAAAAGTTTATTCCTCTTTTGAAAATATTACTTCGTTTCTTAAGAGAGAAAATCAAATATATATATATTATATATATATATATATATATATTTATATATATATATATATATATATATATATATATATATATATATATTCTATTATATAGTATATATATATAATATATATATAATAATTATAAATATAGACTCTAGGGTTTAGCGTAGCATTTAAGGGAAACGAAGAAAAATCACTGAATAATTCTCATAGAAAGGAGGAAACAAAACAAATATGGGAAATACTATTTTTAAATAGCTTTAAGCCAAAGATCAAATCTTCAAATAAAAACAGAATGATTCAGCGTTACACACACACATATATATATATATATATATATATATATATATATATATATATATATATATTATATAATATACATTATATATAAATATAACATATTTAAAAAAATAAAAATATTAATATTATATTATATATATACTATATATATATATATACATATATTATAAAATTATTCTTATATTATATAATATATATATATAAGTAGTACCAAGTATATATACTTTTTTTTTTTTTATTGTTTATAATTGTTTAAAGTAATAGTGTTTCGAATAGTATACTAAAAAATGTTTAACTTTTTCTTTAAGTTAAAAAAATATATATTTGTAGGATGAAAACATTTTATTGATCAAAAGGATGTCTTGTATTTAGGGATGGCATTTTTGGTGATTTTTTTGATTTTTTTTAAAAAAAATCAATTTGTGATTTTTTTTATATTTTTTTTATTTTTTTTTTTTTTTTTTCAGATTCGTAACGTCACGCGATATATAATTTGTAACCTGCAAATTATATTTCGCATGACGTTACGAATCCAAAAAATCAAAAATATAAAAAAAAATCAAAAAAATACATTGATTTTTTTAAAAAAAATAAAA
>JABUQX010095169.1:27500-35425 GCA_015478945.1 Trachelipus rathkii
TTTACTATTTCTGCATGATTTCTCGCCAGAACATAAGCTTGTCTATTTTCCTCTGTCCTTGTCTTCATCCATAAACGGTATTTCTTGTTTTTTTCTTTTACTACGTTTTTGACTTCCTCATTCCACCAAACCGTCTTTTTCCTTTTCCCACTACTTATCTTTTTTGTTCCAATCACTTCTCGTGCAACCTGCTCCACACCTTCTCTGAAATCTTTCCAACCTTCCTCTACTCGTTCCACAGTTCCTGAGATTTCTTCATATTTTCTAACTAGTTTGTTGTTGAAATCTTCTCTTGTGTTTTCATCTTTTAATTTTTCAAAACAATATCATTCTCTGGTTACTTTCTTCGGCTTCTTCCTTTGTGTCCATCTTATCTTCCCCACCACAACAAGTCTGTGGTCCGAATCCAGAGACACTGATGGTATGCTTTTGACATCCATAAACACCCTCTTATCATTACATATCATTAGTTCTATCATAGATTTTTCCGTATATTCCTGGTTTTCTGAATTCCAGCGGTACCATGTCCACTTTTTACTCCCTCCATGTTTAAAAAAGGTGCTCATGATTGCTGCACCATTTCTTATAGCAAAGTCAACTAGTCTTTCCCCCTCTATATTTCTTGTTCCAACTCCGAACGCCCCCACAGCTGCTTCCTCTCCTTCTCTCCTCAATCCCACATGTGCATTCATATCTCCCATAATTATTATGTGTCCTCCTCTTCTTCCATCATATACACCCTGCAGGGTCTCCATAAACTCTATCTTCTCATCCGCAGGTCTTCCCTGATGCGGCACATATACCTGTATAATACTTAATTTTGACTCTCCACTCTTCAACGTCACAGCCATAATTCTTTCGTTCACTAATACCGTTTCTATTACACTTTTATGTTTCTGGTGTCATAACAATCGCTACACCGTGTCTTCTCTCTTCCTCTCTACCCTTATACACCATGAGTAGTTGAGCACACCGATTCAAGGATATGGAATCCTGGAATCCTGGAAGGATTCCAGGATTCTGGAAAGTGGTTTCCAGTTTCCAGGAACTGGAAACTGGAAAGTACTGATTGAAATTTAGTAATTCCAGGATTTTCTGGAATGGTATGTTGTTCCAGGATCCAGGAACTGGATCCTGGAACTGGAATATATATATATATATATATATATATATATATATATATATATATAATATATATATATATATATATATATATATATATATATATATATATATATATATGTACATGCTTAGAGAATACGTACATGCTTAGAGAATCCGTTCATGCAAGAGAGAATACACGCATACGCACACGCACACACCCCGCACCCCCGCCCCGCACCCCCGCTTATATATATATATATATATATATATATATATATATATATATATATATATATAAACATATATAGAAAAATAATATATATTATATATATATTTTTCAATTTCCAAATCGGCTTGCTTAGCCAATGCCCAGACCTCTGCGTCACTGTGACATATGATATATTATATACACGTATACGTACGTACGTACAAGTAAGGAAAGATACAAGATACAAGAGAATTAAGACATAACTTTGCAATGAAACGGAGACCTGGATTGCTCTTGATATTAGCCTTATCTAGTTTAACGCCTTCAATTCTTTCAAAAGCCTCGATGAAAATGTCAAGTTCAGGATCGGAGAGACCGGTGATACCTTCAGGGTACCCTGAAGCCTCAGTTTTCCATTTCAGGAAGGCTTTCACGTAGTCTGTGAACAATCCGATCATAGGTGTGAATTTCCATATTCAAAGATCTTGGTAATCTTGTAACCTTTTTCAACAGCCAATTTTAGTTCGGGTGTTGTGTAAACACCCTTAATCTCTCGTTGACTATCAGTGTGAGTGCACAATCCTTCGTATCCTTCTTTAGCGCACGTTCGACATAGGGTAAATATTAGTCTTTCTTTATACCTCCCTGGTAGAACAGGAATGTATAAGTTTTGAGGAGGTAAAACGCAAACGTAAGCTACCCCGAAATATTTCTCGTGCATGTTCGCTATGTATTCAGGAATGCTAGGGATGTCACTGCCAACAAGTTTCTTCGGGATGCCTGTAGGGAACTCTTGAGATTTTTGTACCCATGGGTACAACGATGTGAAATCTAAGTAACAAATTTTATTAGCACCGTCTGTGGGAGGGAAGTAATATACAAATGGTTCTGTACGACCTCCGTACAATGCGTCGCCTATAATAAGTCTATTATTGGCGACATCGTTGCCTATTCTATTAACATACGGTCTCAGAAGTTCCGTATCCTCCTCCTCTTCGTCAGGGTCAGCGTTGAGTATACTCACCATGCACTCCTCTTTCATTTTTTTCCATTCGCATTCCCACACCCTCACAACTTCAAAGCCTGCTCTTTTGTATGCTTCTTCCTGCAGCATGGTTATTCTATACCTGTCGAGACTGGAGACACCTCTATGTTCAAGCTTGCCATCCTCACAACTCTGATGCCCATGCCAGATACATCCATGGAACAAGTACGCTATGCGTTTCTTTTCCACTGGTCTAGCACCGGGTGCAGACGCAGCCTTATCCATAGCCTTCCATCTCTGTTCATTCCTGGGTTTCAGCTGGTTGTCTACTTGAAGCTGTCTGAGGGCTACAAAGGCATCTCCGTCAATAGGTGTATAATCAACAACAGGAACCTCAGTGTAACCGTCAGGATGTACGTGTTTATTCTTAAGTTTAAACACTCGTTCGCCGCCATTCCGGGCATGGGTTATCCTTTGGCCTGTATACTTCTCCATGAATGCTATCCAACGAATACCTTCGTACGAATAATTTTTCTCTCCGTGTCGGCTAATATGAGCAACAGTATCATCTTTCATATAATGAGTTTTAAAGACTCTAAAACATAATGAAGCAATTGTACAACATTCCGTTAAACAATCAATTTGGAACATATCAATGAACATCTTTCGGAATTTTTCAAAACTTTGTCGTAAAATATCAACATCCTGCACACAATATTTAGTGCATTCAGCTTTTATGTCATACTCTCTATTTTCGAACGAGCTATACCATTCGGTAAATTCTCGTTTCTCTGACTCTTCCATGCGGTCAGTTTCAAATAATTCTCTAGCAGGTATCCGACCAACATAATTTACATTATCCAGAGTAAGAAATCTGTAAGGGAAGAACCCTTTAGCTACATCACCTTTAAGCCCCATGCATTTTGGTAGCTTCTTCAAAGCACAGGGCATGTATAAGAGAGTGTCTTTAAATGTTATATTATGCTGAGCTGTCATAGTAATGATCTTTGTTCCACGTTTTACAGGATTACTAGAAATAACACTAGCACCGGGTCTTGCTAATAATTTACTGAACACGAATTGAGTGTCGAATTTCCCTCCATTATGAGCTGCTACTATTATTTCGTCTTTCTGATGTTTTTTGGAAAAACTGAATAAATAATTTATGAATTTATCGACTGGACACTTGTCTGTATCATTTTCAGCATTCAAATCCAAATGGAAGATTTCCTTTCGTTTAGTTCCACATTTCTCGCACTGTTCATTTCTTAATTCTTTATCGCTGCACTTATAGCAAACCAACATGCTCACAAGTAAGTACGGTACCATGTCAACAACTGATCGGCCATCACCTTTATCAGTCTCGTTATGGTTATACGTTTCCACATCGTAATAAAATGTATAAACATTTTTATTTTCCTGCCAGTCCTTTTCTTTCTTTTTCAATGTTTTCATAAAACATTTATGAGCCCCTTTATCAGGGTTATACCTCTCTTCGCAAACGAGACAACGTATGTTCACACAGTCATGTCTTAAGTGACCTTGAGCATCAGCAATTGTCGTTGTATCACACAGCTCACAAATTTTTATTTTCTTACATACCCATTTATCGTTTTTTCTATGGTTCTTAAGACATTCTTCATTATAAAAGTGACGATTACATTCAGGACAATACTTTAAAGGAATATTATTATCTTCAGCCCTTCCCCCGCATTCGTATGTGAGACACTGTTTACATTTATAATATTCACATTCCTGGTTTAGATGTAAAGCCATATTTGTTACAAAACTGTAACATTGTCTACAAAAAATTTGTCCCTTTATGTTCTTAGGATTCACACTACCTATTGTTAATTTGATTTTATCGTTGGGAAGAGGGTAATAATAATGAGTATTGACGGCATCCCATCCAATTATATACAAATCTTTATCTCTATCATTTTCTCTTGGTTTATAAACCACATGCAACTTTTCATCTTTATCGTTTCTGTAGACAAATATCCTACATTTTAAGACCCGTTCTATTATAGCAAATTTATCGACAGTCAATGGGTCAGCGTAATTTAACCTGCACTGAATGGCTATTTTCTTCGCCAATTTTACTATAGTATCAGTGTCAACATTATTTATCTTTTTTTTTCAGTAACAACTTTTACACAGGTTGCTATAGCTTTAAATCCACAACCAACTGCATCAATCCTCCTATCATAAGTACTTGCGCATAAATGACGTGTGATAAGCTCACGGTGGATAAAATTAACTTGATCAGATATTAGGGGTCCATTCCCTTCAGGGTTATGTAATACCTGGACTTCAACTATGAAATCGCTGAACGTAGCTTTATCTCCAGACTGAAAGGCCCTCTCCAGTCGGGTGCACAGGGTTGATACCAAATCATCATTATCTTTTACATCTTTATGAGCAAGGTTGACATGGAATTCGTTGCGAGCACCATCATTGAAAGATAACCAAAATCTTGCTTTGTATTCTCCATAGTTCACCTCCTTTTTTAAATGTTCAACAATAGCACGAATGACCCTTCTGAAAGCATCCTCAATATCAAGACCTCGGTTGAATACATTTTCTTCATTGACCCTGATTCTGTACCGATGAGTGTCAATGACTCCTGAATTTCTAGAGACTGCAGTCGTTGTAATTTCTAATAATTCAGCTGTAAAATCTTCATCATCGTCATCATCATCAACATCATCACCATCACGTTTTCTTTTGTTATTCTTCTGTAAAGAGAATCAATCATAAATATACTAGTAATAACATAAGACCTATCTTAACCTAACTTAACTGATTCTATCATTTTCTTATTGTTTTAAATAATTACAGTTACAAGATTATCTATAGCATTTACTTTAATTAATAATTCATTCAAACAGTATGTATTTAAAAGAATTTTGCAAATTACACTTACCCCATCATCTGGTCCATCATAAGGATCAACATCCATAGGTGTATCTCTGTGATCGTTCACTCCGCTGGTTCCTGCACCGGCATCGTTGACCCATGTAACTCTTTTCTTAGCATCACGATTTTGAAGACCACGTTTAGCCTGTACAATTTTACGATCTTCACGGGGTGGTTCAGCGTCTCTGGGTTCACCATTATTATCAGATGAAGGATCGGTTTGTTGTTGTTTGTTGGTGTTGGTTGTTGTTGTTTTTGTTGTTGTTGTTGTTGTTGAACCCTCCACCCCCTCCTCCGCCTCTGTTAAACCCACTAGCTTCATTGATATAGCAGAATGGTCGAAACTGTAATAATAAAATTACAAATAAAATATATAAGTTCCATGTTTTCAAAATAAATAAAACACTTACAATAGAAATAAATTTTTTAAGAAAAACAAATTTTAAGAAAAACAAATTTTTAAGAAAAACAATTTGTTATGACATGTGCTTGAAGGTATACTAGTATTCAATATAAGCTATCTTTCACTAAATTTCAAAAAAAAATAAAAAAAAAAAAAAAAAAAAAAAAAAAAAAAAAAAAAAAAAAAAAAAAAAAAAAAAAAAAAAATTATTAAAAAGTTTTCAAAATAAATAAAAAAATATTTTTTAAAATAAATAAAAATAAAAATTTTTTTTATATAATTAAATTTCTTTAAACATATCAAACAGACTTTATTTAAAAACAATAAAATATTAAAGTAAAAAATTAAAACAAACTTTAAATATTCCACAAATAATATTATTATTATTATTATTATTATTATTATTATTATTAATTATTTTATTATTATTATTATTATTATTATTATTATTATTATTATTATTATTATTATTATTATTAAATTACCACTCACACAAACGGAAAACACACCTAGAGCTAACTATAGCTAGATTGCAGACTCCACGACAAGACTGAATATAACTACACAGCTAACGCCCAAGCTAAAGTTATATATGCTGTTTCCATCCAAACATTACGAAATACCTATAACTCCGCCTTTTTTCAGAAATTTTCAAACCTAAACATGAAACATTATCCCTTCCCGCCATTTTGTATCTTTTTGCTTTATATATATATAAAGTTCAAATAAATAGTATTATTAGCAGTTTTGAATAAGCATCGGTATGATGAACACCTTAGAAAAATTCGTGTTTAGATCCCCCTGTACATCTCTCGTATGTGGTCCAACGGGATCGGGTAAGACCTACGCTTTGCTAAAGTTCCTAAAACACCCTGTTCTATTCGAACAACTCCCCGTGAAAATAATCTGGTGTTACAGCATCTATCAATCTATTTTTAACGAATATAAAGATGTGATTCAATTTCATGAAGGTATATACGATGTAAAGTCTTTGGAAAATATACAGGGTCACAAAATTATTATCCTTGACGATTTGATGCATAAACTGAACGAGGATATAGCTGAAACTTTCACAGTCTACTCTCATCATTTAAATGTTACAGTGTTTTTTATAACACAAAATATCTTTCATCAGAATAAGTATATGAGAGATGTATCTTTAAATACACAATACCTAATTTTGTTCGGACAAAGAAGAGACGTGAGTCAGATCAATGTATTAGCAACTCAAATGTTTCCTACTCAACGTAAAGAGTTTCTAAAGGTATATAAAGAAGTTACTTCCATCCCACACGGTTATTTACTGTGTGATCTTCATCCTAAGAACACGTACAGGGTACTGCTACGCACAAACATCTTACCTAACGAAACTGAAATTGTCTACATCCCTGAATAACAATGAGCAAGCTGATTGAAAAATATTTACCAGTTATAAAAAACTACAGGAAACTAAGTAAAGCTGAAAAAGTAAACATCTAAAATGTACATCATTTACCCGACTCGTATGTGAAATTTGTCTTAACCTTATAAAAGGAAATGTTCCAATAAAAGAGCCTCAGAAACAAAAGTTACGTCGACATAGCAACATCCTTAGAAAACTTACGCGTAAAATTAAAAAGAAGAATTTTTTTAAGAAAAAGAAACTGATACAGACAGGAGGAGCCTTCCTCCCTCTATTATTTTCCATTGTAACACCCTTTTTAACTAAATTACTAACTGGTCAAAACTAATAATAATAATAATAATAATAATAATAATAATAATAATAATAATAATAATAATAATAATAATAATAATAATAATAATAATAATAATAATAATGAAGAAAGTAGTGGTTATGCCTTTTTCAGATTACGAAAAAATAAATAATAACAGTATTACTATGCAACAGCAACAGGTTCAACCTACTACGTTATATGAACCTAAATTGGAACAAATGTCTAGTATCGAAAACGAGCTTACCCAAATTTTAAATTCACATATGAACATTCACGATAAAAGAATAAAGTATCAGGAGATATTACAAAAGTTAATAGATTTGAAAGAAAAATATACCAACTATAATGCCTCAAGATCTGTAAATGAAACTGAAGAAGAAGAAGTTGAAACTATTAAAGATTTTAAATCTATTTTAGAAAGCAGTCTTCCAACCAGTGTAAAAAATAAAGGAATAGCTTTATATAACACTTTGAAAGGTCAAATTAATTGGGATTCCAATGGTCAGATTGTAATAAATGGAGATCCCATTATAGGTTCAAATATCGTAGACTTAGTTTCTGATCTTGTACGTAATTGGCGAAGGAAAC
>JABUQX010095170.1:0-42500 GCA_015478945.1 Trachelipus rathkii
AGAGAGAGAAGAAGATTACTATGTATGTAATTTCTTAGCAGTACTTATAGCAGCAGTTAGTAGAAATAGGAAGTCTCTTAAACTATTTATCATCAGCACCAAAGGCATTAAAGTTGTTTGTCACCGAAGGTAATCGCTGTTCTAATAACTCTACAAGAATTAATATGTGTCGTTGAAAAAATTCATTGCATACCAAAGCGAATTGATGGTTCGAGCACGGCTTGTGAATCAGTATCAAAGAGGATTAGTTGAACTTTGTGATAATCTATTCCTTTGTCCCTTGGGAACTTCTGAAAAATTTTCAATGAGGAAGATAGACTCACGATCACTACTGTTTCATTGAAATTTTTAAAATGTAATATTTCTCAAACTGAGTCAAAAATACTTTTGGTATATCTTATTTCTTTGCTTTATTTAATTAATACTGCTTCTGTGAGAGAGGTTCTACCGAGATGCAACATTCGGCTAGGGGAATTTTGTGTGAAAGAAGTCTAGTTGTTGCTAATAGAGTTTTGGCTTGAAGAAAATCGAAAATAGCTGGAGGGTTGATTATTGTATTAAAATGAATGAGTCATATCTGCGCAATGCTTCTTCCAGAGTATACAAACATACCATTGAAATATAAGAAAACTGTCCCAGAAGCAAAAATCTGGAAGGGTGCAAAAAAAAACATAAAAAAATAAAGGAAATTAGCAGCTGAGATTAAAGAGGCTGAAGAAGTTAAAAGAAATATTGTCAAAGAGACAATAAACATCATTTTTTAGAAGAGAAAATAGCTTTTCTTTAAAGAATGTAATAAACTGTTTTTTTTTTTACACGATTAGATGTACTGTATTTAGTAGGTTTTGTTAGAAATTAAATAACTTTTCTCTTGTTTTGACGAGAAAATGGAAAATATTTTTATTTCATTTTTAACGAGAAACCATATTGGTGTCAAAATGTTTGTTTATATTTTTGTGTAACCTTTGTTTTTAGTAATTATTGATGTGGAAAAGGACAGTTAAGTGGCAATGGAAAATTGAAAGCAAAGCAGGGACCTGGTAAACATATTTGGCAAATATTTAAAAAATTAAATTGATGTTAAATATAACATTTAGTTATAATAAATAATTTTGGAAGTCTTTAAAATTTTTCAAATGCATCAGAAACAAATTTCACTTGTAAAATGTCAAATTGTGTGAGTCATATAAATTTGTGAAAGCTGGCCAAGAAAATTTGTTTACTGGGTGGTTAGAGGGTGGGCTCTGGAGGGCTTTCATTTTTTCAAGTTTGCGTATAGATAACAACGAGCTTATGAGGCTTTTAGATCAGTAAAAAATATTCCAGGGAAAAAACTTTGGAAGAACATTGAAACCACGGAATTTGAAAATTTCAACTTGGCTTTTAGTACACTTAACCACGCTTCTTTTTTACTTTTAACCGCTTGCTTCACACTCTTCATTCACCTGCTCACTGTTAACCATTCATGTACTTTCCTACTTGCACATCCACATACTTCTTTTGCACTGCTAACAATTGCTTCCACTTCATTTGCCTCCCAGATTTGTTCAGTTTCAAACTTGTTCACATTTCAAATGATTTACTTGCGAGCGTTCTTACATCGTATCCTATATTACCTGTCTTGGTTCACGCGTTAACTGTCTCCTCTTAATCTTTACCCGCAGCTTCCTTCCGTACACCTTCCTCTCCATCCAGACGCCGGCACTTAACTTTAATGATCCGAATAATCCATTCTAACCCCTTCACGATTAACATCCAACACATACTTCAACATCTCCTTACCAAACACAAAAATCAATCAGACTTTTCGAACACTTTTACTGGGACTATTTTGTTCCCTTTTTTTTTTTACAAAAAAAATTTTACAATTCCTAGTATACGTATACTTATGGATACTCTTGTGTTTAAAGAAGGTGTTTCTAACACACATTCCTCTCTCTTCCCACTAGAAATCAACATGTCACCTTCCTACCTATTCTCGGATTTTCTCCCGACACCCCAAAGACTACCTGTTTATCCATCCTTTTTTTGCATTACACCTATCCAACCAATTCAGGTCCCCATACACTAATCAATATCTCTGATAGACTTTCTTACTGCACCACCAAAACATTCATTCAGATTAATCCCAAAAAATCGTACTCTCTCAACATTACCCTTAGATGGGACCATACGTCACAACCACACAATACCTTGACCTTCTCAAACTTAAATTTAACCATTACGAATTCTAGGACTCCACACAGGCCGCACAAAAGTCTAACCATAGCTTTTGATCCCACAAGTCAACGTCATCAAAACTGGCAACTCCTTCCTCCCCCTCTCATTCCTTCCACCAGCCACACACATTTCACCACACCACTCATTTTTCAACCGTTCCTTTCATCTTTGTTTCACCCACAGCGAGCAAACCAAATTTACCTTTCTAAATACATCCTCACCTTCTCTTCTCTTTTCCTCAACATTTTTCCTCTCTGAACATTTCCAATGTCACCCATACAATTCCCTTGAACAATTGGTGCCGATAACATTTAGAGCGGCACGCGTTTACGGCGATCCACTGACATCCGTTCCGCAGGCATGCCATTAGCATTCCTAGCAAGAGATAGGTGGTAGTGGGAAACCAACCCAACCCCCGTCCCTTAGTTGGCTTCTACGACACGCAGGACAATGCGGTGGGCAATTCTTTCTCCCACCACACCATAGGGATACTAGTAGTAGGGATGCTCTTGTAAGGTTTATCTAGAAGAGGGGTTGTGTACTTTAGTAGTGGTGTATATGTAATCATGTGGATAAATGGTGGTCAGGTAAAATGTTGCCTGGAGGATAAGCTGTGTGAAGAATATGAACAAGCAAAAGAGAAGACGGCACCATAAACAATGGGAAGGTTATTTCACATCGGATTAGTATGCCGTGGTAACTCTCGCTCTGTATCATGGCTACTTCCCTCTATATGTACTCTCTCATCTATAGTAATATATACCGTATATTATAGTAATATATATATATAGTATATATATAAACCTTATATATATATATATCTTAAGTATACTTTATATATATTTATATATATATATATCTATATATATTAATAGTTTTTTTTTTATCTTTTGATACTATAGATATTATATATTCCAAAAGGAAGAAGGTTTCCAAATCGGTCGTCGAACTCTTGAGGAATTGAAGGAAAGGATCCGAGAGGAAATCGGACGGAATCACCCTGAGATGGCACGGAAGAGTCATGGGACGAACTCCGGAGAGTTTGTGTAATAACGGCTTAAGTAGGGCGAAATCCTCTATATTTCAAATAAAGTTATTTGCAAGAAAACATAGTTTTGAATTTACACTTTTTTTCATTTACATTTTTATTTTAATGTTTAAAAGAGTAGTTTCGTCAAAAATAAGGTACTGTTTGCTGGATTATTTAAATAAAAGGTGGTTATGTATAAAAATAAATGTAGTGAACATCATTATCACAATAGTCTGAATGGTTAAAAGAAAACTGGAACGCTTATTATATTTGTTGCGCGCAAGCATATAATTCTCCTGAGTCTATCGAAGAATTGCCGCCCCTCCAAAAGATAAAAAAAATTGCAAATATATATAAAGTGCCTCTTTTAATATTTATTGCTTCTATTCTATGATCTGGTAAAGTATTGTCCATTCCCCATTTAAAACCTATAAAGAGCATTGATAACCGTTTTTTATTTGCTGTCAATTCACAATTTTCCATTTCTCTGCTCAGGTCGTTAGGCTGAAATATTGTGCAACAAATTTTATGGCAAATTATTTAATGATGGACATCATTTTTGATCCCTGTGATTTTTATTCGAAGACGTTTGAAGTCTGATATATAGATCTGTCGTCGGCTCTGTGTATTGACTCTGTCTGTTACCATCGATGTATAGCTTATCTATGTCATTTTCATGTCGTTTAGAGTATGTAGTCGGTACAGGAAGGCTAGTCTGAACCGCTAGATACGTGGAGTAGGTTCTGCAGCAGTGCATCTACTCAGACATTATCAGATACGCGGCGGTAGATCGCCGTGGTATCGTAATGTAGGAATCGGCGTCATATCGTGATAGATGCGCGTCGATAATCGTAATAATTCGCTGTTGAAAGTTAGCTGTAGACTGATGCGTGAGGTGAAGAGTGGCAGGAGATGTTGAGAGCATCACAGAGGTGAGGTATGAGCGAGGCTTGATGAGGGTGGTCTATCTAGCGCGTGGGCTGTGTTGAAGTACGGAGCAGCTGAAGTGTCGGCATCGATAGGGGAGTTGCGAGGATAATCGCCTGCCAGCGCGCGGGGAGTCTATCACAGTCACGCGAGTTTCGGAGAGGGACGCTGCTCTCATCGGAGTGGCATCAGCGAGGTGCTCACGCAGAGATAGTATGATAAGCGAGGAGGCTATGATCACGTCTCATGGCAGACCTGAGGCTCGCGTGAGCTGTGTTGATGATATGCAGCAGCGGGGGAGTGATATGTTGCGGGCAGGAGCGACGTAATGTCAAAAAATGTTAATACTCGTCAGCTGACTGTTCAGTTATTAAAATGTTTACGAGCGACGATAAAAGAGAGGCGAAATTAACAAACGAGGGGCTATGTTGTGATGAGAGTCTGCCGCGTCCTGTTACCGTCTGTCGCAGCATAGCATCGTGATAATATGCATCCAGTATAGTTGTCCACATGTGCCGGAAGCAAGTTTTAGAAAGAGATAAGAAATGTACGAGCGCGTAACTTAGCCGACTGGGCGCGTAGGCTGAGCATAGGGTAGAGCATAGTATGCGTGTGGACTGCCTTTCTGGCGTGCCGAGGTTCGTTGCGGAATGTGGTGAGGGACGAAAATTACAATACGTATACAAATTACTCAGGACAGTATTGGTATTTGCTGAAATTCCAGTATTGGGTATTGGCAGAAGCATCAATGAGAGTATTGGTATTGGCCAAAGATTCAGTTCTGGCACATCAATACTTAAAATATTTACAATTTTGTATAACATTAAATGCGAGAGGTTTTATAATTTTCTTTTTTCATTTCGTTTAGTAAGTATGTACATCATGATAATATGATTATTGTTATATCTTTGCCACCATTATTAATTAGCTTAAAACATTTTAAATTCTTATGGAAAACTAAATTTTACAAAATAGGTATACACAAATACCCCTTTGTCATTGTTTACTAATATGGCAAGTAAAACTCATTACCTAGATATCTCTATATAGATAAATGTAGGTAATGAGTTTTACTTTGCCTATTTGTCAATAATGACGAAGTATTGCATTTAACGATCCTTTGTTACAGCTATTAAAAAACAGAATGTTGAAATCTGTTTTAGATAGCTAGTCGGCGCGGTGTGTAATGGGTGTTTCGGATTTATTATGCTATAAAGATGAGTATAAAAAATTATATCTTCATGATACCGAAATCTTCTGAATTGAACAGGCCTTGCATTGAAAAGATTTATAATGTAACTATGTTTCGCTCCTGAGAGGAACCGGGCGGTGACTCTGGACATGTTTTATATCAAGTTGATAGAAGTTTTTGTTTTTCTGTGTAGATGACCTATGTGATGTCATACACAAAGTAGATTCAAAGTTAGGTAAAAAACTATTATATGAATTATAAATTCGAATTTAATCACAGTATTCGATTTAAATCGAGAATTAAATACTAGTGTATATACATAACCTCTCAAATATATATTATGATTATCAAGTTATATAAAGTTACTGAAAATTAATTTTATAAAAAAATATGAATGAGTTATCAATAACTTGCCAAAAAGTAACTTCCTGGAAATGTTTACAAAGTAACTTACTAAAAGGTAACTTCCTGGAAAGACTTGCCAAAGTAACTTAGTAAAAGTAAGTTTGCAGAAAGTAAAATCAAATCTCTTAATAATAATTATATTGCAAAGACACATATAAGTGTGACTTGCGGTGAAGTTATTTTGGATATAGTAACTTGTTGAAGAAGTTATATACTATATAATATACTATATATTTTACAATACTACTATATATATTATTATATATAATATATACCTATATATTATATATATATATGTATATATTAGTATTATATAATAATTATATATATATATTATAAATATATATATATATATACTATATATTATATATATTATATATATATATAATAATATATATATAATATTATATATATAGTTATATATATATTTATATACTATATTATTATATTATATATAGCTCTATCTATAAATATATATATATATAAGTATAGTATACTATTTTATATTATATAATTAGGCTTAGTCATGATATATATACTATATGATATATATATATTATAATATATGTAGTAGTATTAGTTGTACAGAGGATAACACCATCACTCACGGCAGAGCCCTAATCAAGGAGAAGGTTTACTCATTTAACATCGGTAACGTCCGAGCAGGACCAAGCCAAGCCCAAGGAGAGAATAACGCTACACATTCTTGTTCGGATCAGCCCGACAGGCAGTGTGCGAACACTGGGACCGACGCTCCACAGCTTGTTTGGGCGAGTGCTCTACACATGGAGCTATCGGTGCGCTTTGTTTTAATATAAATAAATAATCATGATTTAAACAAGAATATCTATATACATAAAAACATACACATGTGTAAGCATACACACACACACATATATATAATATATATATGTATATAAATATATATAATTAATACTATAAGCTGTAATATTATGTCGGTAGAGGATGGTTTACAAGGGTAGATTATGGATATGCAGGTCCAATATTCATACCAAAAAGAGTTACTACAATAACCCGATCTCGCTAGATAGTTTCGTTTGTGATGTAAGATCTCAGTTGGCGTATTTAGGGGGGGGGCCAGGGGCGGCCACTGGCCCCCCCCGAAATTAATTAGACACTAAAAAATTTTTAAAGAGCATCATATCCGTATAATAATATAACAGATGCCGCAGCTGAATTAAGGGATGATCAAAAATAGAAGTTAGCAGTTAGGAACAACTCTCGTAACGTCCTTTTAGTTAAAACTAAACTTGACAGTCCATACAAAGAAAAATGCAACTCATATCACCCACATTCCTTCTTCCAACCCTACAAGACTTAATATCGCCATGTCATTTTTTAATAGAGATTTTTGGATATGATTTAATATGCAGCATCTTAGGAGGTAGAGGTTTGTTAAATCAATAAAGAAATTAATCTTCCTTCCAATTGTCGATAGGACAGAGGGGCAGGACGTGTAAGTGTGTACCCTTATGAGCAAGAATAAAGATATTGTGCTACATTGTCACAACGGAAGATCTCCGTCAAAGCACGAATTGAAGATTTAGTCAAAAAAACCAGAAAGGGATTATATCGCGAACTTGAAATGGCTCAACAGGCGACAGAATCGTCAAAAACCAGCAATACGACGGACTAGTTCTTGTTCGCAGTCACAAATTCCAAATATTTAGGCATCTTGTTGCACAATACTGGCACAATTGATTGAACCCATGTCTAACTGCTACAGTAAGAAAGAAGCTTTATCACATTAAGACTTGATAGAAAAGACCTGACTTGGAGAAATACTATGGCGATAAAAGACTTAAGTGGCGCTTGTTGGCCGCCACTCGCCCTTTTACATACATTGAAATATTGCGAAACTAAAAACTGAAGATGTTCTCTCGGACTTTGCTCACTCTATCATGTCAGGCGATTAATTTAACAATTTAGGTAGGTGGATTTTAGTAATTTATGTAAATTATATCCCATTTTCTTAAGAAATGTTAATATTTGGTCTACTCCACTATGATATACTATTATATATATATATATTATATTATATATATCTAGTAATATTAGTATTATATTATTATATATACATACATATATATATATATATATAGTATTATAGTATATAGTGTATAGGTAACAGTACGACACGAATTTTGTGTTTTGGCCCCCCCCGTAAAAAATTCTTAACTACGCCACTGTATATATATATAGATATATATATATATATATAGTTATTATTATAATTATATATATATTATATATTAATAGTTATTATAGTATATATACGTAGATTACTATAGATACTATATATAGATTACTATATAATATACATATAAGTAATATAGCATATATATTGATATACATATACATATATATTATATATGGTATATATGGTATATATATTATATATTGATATATTATTATATATATATTATATATATATATACTACTAATATATATAGTATAATAAAATAAACCTATAATTATATATATAATATATCATATATTCTTATATATATATATATATTATTATTCTATATATATATAACATATACACATACATAACATATATATACACATATATACACATATAATTACATATACTCACAAAGAATCACATATCATATATATATAACATTAGTTTACATAAAATATACATAACCCAAATACATATACACATACACAACATTAATATATACAAAAGGTGATTATAATATCAAATGCTAATTATTAATACTATGGGACTATCTTACTAACACTACACTACTTCAACTATCACTGCACTATTTTTACAATATTAAAATTTCTTTCTTTAACACAAATATTTCACAATATAATTAAGTTTAATGAGTTATAGTATTCACTATATTAAGAAAAAATTTTCATTAATAAATATTTACAAACTGTAAATTATTCTCAATGTTTATACTAAGAAGATCACTGTTAATTACTATTACTATGTTTTATATATATTTCACCTATATATTAAATATTTGTTTATCCAATATTCACCATATTAAAAATTATCATTAATCATCTAACTATTTATCATTATCACCAACATCACTGTTATTACTATTAGTATGTTAAACGTTATATCACCACCATTCGCGGAAAGATAAATGTGATGATAGAAGGGGTTTCCAGCCTGTGCTACTGAGTGGATAGAGAATTTGGAAAATTTATACTTCATATGACTCGAATACGATAGACCCTTGGAAAACAGCAGCTCCAGTTTTGCAATTTCGTATTCTTAAACTTTACTTCTTCGTATAATTTTATATTTGTATTTAGTTATCCAAAAATAGCCAAAGAAATGTATTTCCGAAATTTTGTGCTCCTCCACACCCAGATTTACAAAATAAATAATAAATTGTAAATGTTTAAATTTTACAATTTATAAAATCCACTCAGTAAGTTTCGCTTTTTCCCCTTGAAAATTTCTAGCCACCATGCATTGATTTGATGTCAATCCTTTCTCTCTCTCTCTCCTCTTTAAATATTCCAATAAAATCTTCAGTAGATTCTCAAAGATTGGAGACTTCATCTCTTCAATATATCGTCTCCTGATATCCGTGCCTTTCTTCTTTAATCTCTCATCCTCTTCTGTCCCTCTATAGTTTCAGCCTCCCCCATCGTGGTTTTCCACTGAGTCACACGTGGCCGACGGTCGAATCATCATAATATAGTATATTATTAATCATATATAAACTATGTTATATATAGTATATATATATATAATATTAATTAACGTTATAGTCATATTCAATATTATTACTATATATATATATATATATATATTATATATAATATATATATATTATATATATAATATATATATAATATTAATATAATTAATATATATTATATATATAATATAGAATATATATATATATAGTATATCATGTAATATATATATATATATATATTACTATATATATATATATATTATAGAATATATTATAGTATATATATATATATATATATGATATATATTATATGGGTGGGGATGGTTTAAACATTTGGTTAAACCATGTGTTTTCCCACCAGGTTTAAAACTACATAAAAAACACCAATGGTTTTAGAACCATAAAAACATGCATAAAATTTAAAAATATATATTTTATTGTCGTATTGTTAGGTGCAATGTCCATGGGTTTTCTCAGTGTTTTCATCGACGAGAACTGAATAGAAAATAAATATATCGTCCTGACTGATGTTTATTATTATTGTGACAATAATTATAACTATCATATTTATCTATAAAAGTCTGGAATTGAAATTTTATTTAATAGTCTGGAATTGATATATTTATAATATAGATATATATATATTATAGAATATAAATATATTAATATATATATATATATATATACATATATATATATATTATATATATATATATATATATATATATAATAGTATATAAATATTAATATATATATGTAATATATATATATATAGATATCTGTTTATACATAATAATAAAAATATCTATATATATATCTATATATATATATATATATAATATATTATATTTATATATAATATAATTTATCTTAAAAAAAAATTTAAATATATATACCGATGGACAAAAGGTATAATCAAAAATAGGATGAAATTCGAAATTCATAAAAATTTAAGTGGTAAATTTTATTGGTTTAAGTTTAGTTATCTGAGAAATTGATTTCTTTTAAGGTAAATGTAGATCATGTTAACCTTCGAGACTTCGTACGCTTAAACTTCTGGTCTTAAGTTTAATGTTATATGGGAGTAATTATCCAAAGAGAAAAATTTCCAAAGAAAGTTTAGAGTAATGTCACCTAATTGAAAAATTGAACCACAATCAATACCAAGCTAGAAGGGCAATGGACGGTGTTAAACTAAGTGATACTGTTTATATTTGAAAAAATAATGCAAATGAGACCTAGAACGAGCTTAATCCACCACCGACTCAACAGAACAAGAATTAGGAAGTAAAAATAAGGTAGTCATTCAGGCAGTAAACAAAGCTCACTTATTTATTGGGGGTATATTTTTTTAACCATAGATTTTTATTCAAAAGCAAATGGAATTTATGGAAAATGAGTACCCTGAATTGATGCCCATGTGTATAAATTTAAGAGCAAATTCATAAAAGTTACCTATTTAGAACTGAGCTCCTCTTGTTGGTCACAGTGACTCCTTCATCCTGGATAAAGCCAGAGGTCTCTCAAAAGAAAAAAAAAAAAAACACCTAGATGAGAGGTTATATATAAATAGGTAAAAAGCATAATTGTCAGAAACTTCAACCATGCTGACATGTTGAAAGGATATTTTCAACTTTTCTGTCATATTTGGGATTTGAATTTCAAGTGGTTTTGTGTGCAACGGGTCTCCATTTTTGGGTAAAATTAGTTTGTTTGTATAAGAAATTCTCCATAACCTTTCAGCTTTCGAACATTATTATAATTTTCTCTCTCAGTCTATAGTTGAGTGACCAGATGTTGTAGAAAACGAGTGTGTACATCACAGGTGAAATAGAGTGAGGTCCCAATAGTATTGTAATGTGAAAGTTTAGAAATATACAAATATTAATTCACTACAATATATATACCTATAAATAATATATAAAAAAAAAGGGTATAAGGATATATTATACATATACTATTGTATATAATATATAATACATACTTTACTATATATAAATACATATTTATATATTACATTAAGAAAATAGTATGAGTGTGTATGTGCGCGTGGCGAGCGTCTCGTTGTCTGTGATAAATCATTGTAAAATTGACTGGGAATTGGTTTCAGTATCCGGGAATAACACATACTTATAATATATATATAATATAATATATAATATATATATATATATATATATTATATATATTATTGATATATATACAGACTATATATCATAATAGTATATATAGTATATAATATATAATTATCTATATATGTTTAGTAATATATATATATATATACTATATATATTATTTATATTATATTATAGTATATATATATATATAGTATATTATATCATACTATAATATTATAATATATATAATATCTATAAAGTTAAACACTTAATTTTAAACAATTAATTTTGTATCTTGTTAGTAATATTTTAAGTTTTAACTTTTAATAGCAGCGTTTACACATTTAATATTAGACACTAAGATGTATGGTTCATATACGATATATATATATAGTAATGACTAATCTCTAATCTACTATATTGCTAAATCCTCTAAGTTTACCTAATGCAAAATATATAGGATTACTATATAAGTATTTCAAAGCACGTGGACTACTGTATTATAGTATATATAGGTATATAGAGCTGAACCTAGGTATATTCAAGGAACACGACAATGATAATATATAGTATATTTATATATATCAGTTACCTTCATATGAGCGTATATCTAACGTTAAATAACGGAGACGTGCGACGGGTCGGCAACCGGGCGAAGGTCACCGGGTTCGAAATGCGCTAGTTCGTGATCCTAGGTTAGAAAATTCACCGTAGAAAGTTCCCGTGGCTCCGTGAATTAGGAGCTAACTATTCAATTATATATCCTTAATACCTACATACGGTAGTGAGACTAATACGGTCGACCGATGTTTGAGTGTGTATATAAGTTGACAATATACGTATATATACTAGAGATATTATGTAGTTATATATAAGATGTGTAAATAGTAGATAAACGTCTACTCGCGACGTGTAACGTTACGCTGCACGCGTCCAATTATGGCGTAAATATAATTCCCACAGTGGGGCGTAGCTAGAATGTTTACATTGGTTAGCGGGGCAGAGATATATAATATAATAGTATTTTATAATATATATATAATATTATTAAACTAGAAATATAGTATATATAGTATATATATATATAGCGATATATAGTATATATATATCATATATATAGTAATAGAATTAAATAGTGGGCCGAGTTATATATAGTATAGTATATATATTATAGTTAATATGAGTATATATATATATAGTATTTTATATATTTTATATATATACGTAGTATATAATTATACGTATATATTATGTAGTATGGTCGCACAGTCTATATAACTTGCTATGATTGACGGGATAGTGTTATGATATTATAGCTACTAGGTATATATATAATATCATATAAAGTAGCTTATAGTATATATATATATATAGAAGTAGTTAGATTTATTATAATATAGATTATATAATATAAGTATATACTATATATATTTTTATATATACCTATATATAATATTATATATATAATATATATACTATATACTATAATATATATATATATATATATATTTATCTATATATATACATTATATATATATAGTTATATATATAAATATATCCTATATAATATATATATATAGTATATATTATTATATATATATAATAGTACATATATATATATATATATATATATTATATTATATATAGTAATATATATATATATACTATATATATATAAATAGATA
Source organism: Trachelipus rathkii (assembly GCA_015478945.1). Lineage (NCBI taxonomy): Eukaryota > Metazoa > Arthropoda > Malacostraca > Isopoda > Trachelipodidae > Trachelipus > Trachelipus rathkii. The sequence goes on from JABUQX010095170.1 coordinate 13,278, forward strand.
TAATAATAATAAATAATAATAATAATAATAATAATAATAATTAATAATTCGATAATAATATAATAAATCAATAATAATAATAATAAATAAAGTAAATAAATTGTAAAAATATTAATTACATTGCAAGCGAAAAACGGTTTCCCAAAGAAAATTTAAAAATACCCGCGCGATTAGTGGCAACGAACGCCAAACGGCAACTCTAATCGTAGAGCTCACTGAGAGTACGAACGAGGAGCAGGGAGGCTTGCCTCCCTTTATATACTAACAAGGATTAGCATGAAAATAAATTTTATTCCAGCTACGCCTATGTGCGTATGGCAAGTTAAACAGTGGATAGGGAAGGCAAGCTAAAATAGCGTCATTTTTGGTTTTATCTGTTTCATTTAAGATTTTGTAGATTATTTTTTTTTGGCTTTTCTTATGTTTCTTATTTTAGTTTGAACATTTTTTAATATTTTTTTTTATGTTTTTTCTAAATTAATTAATTATTTCTTTTCATAAAAATAAGGATGAATAGTAGGCAAGATGCCATACCATTTCAGACCTAATCCTTCGTAATCATAATGGGAGGAACGCCACGTCGAATTTATTGAATATATTATGATATAGCTGACGTATTCAGATATTCTATGATAGTGAGATAGTACGTAAATATACCTATTATAGATATATCGTATATATTATATATATAGCATATATATATAATATATGATTAATTTTTAAGTATATATATACTATATAGTTGAATACATAAATAAAATATATACAGTAATATATATAACATTATATTATATATCTATTATAGGTAATAATATATCATATTCGTTAATTATACGGTATAATCCTTATATATAGAAAGGAGGCGATTGGGAGTATATTATAATATATAGTATATAGTAGTATATTATATTAATAGTTTTATAAAATATTATTATAATATATTATCATTTAGATGAATATATGATGATATATATATATATACCTAATAGAAGTATTATTATATATATATAAATATTAATTATCTGTGTATATGATTATTACTATAAAATATAGAAATATACAGCATGTATAATATCATATATGATATTACAGTATATAATATCATATTATATATAACTATATATATTATTATATTATATAATATTATAATATATATATATAGTATATATGTATATATATAGTATAGTATATGTATATAGTTATATATATTATGTAGTATAGTATATATATTAGTATATTTACTTACTATATAATATATTATATATATATATTATATAATATATTTTATATAGTATATAAATATATAATATACATAAATATATATTATATGTTATATTATATAATATATTTTATTATGATATACGTATATATATATATATATATAAGACATCATCGTAGTTACTATATATATATATATAATAACTAGTCACATATAGAGACAAGTAAAGAATTTTTAGATCTATAAAACCCGTCAGAGATTATTCTTTTATGCTTAATTCTCTAGTTGAAAATTTCTAGAATATGGAGCAGATGCAGAGAGACAAATCTAGCTTTATTAACGTTGCGAATGGATATTCGTCCTTACTGTTAACGCGAGCGAGTTTCTCTTTGTAATAAATCCAGTAGTATCGGGGAAGCAAAATTAATACAATCCATATTCAGTAGCTAGAGATCGGTACAAACCGTAGATGACTGTATACGATAGCGGCAAAATAGAGAACGAGGTGTTAGTGTGTACATAAGAGGGAGTCTGATGTTGATTGTCGATTTCTGGCATTCTATTTGCCTAGCTTGTGAATTCATCTCATGTTCTTGGTGTATCTTAGGAGATGTGGTTTTGTGGTCTTCGTTTAGGGAAACAGTGAGGGTAGATTTCTGTTTTTTTAGAAATTATACATTAAAAATTAACACGTAAGCAGTTAGATTGTTCCAATCGGAATTTTTTTCGAAAAAATTTCTTCACTGTCACTTAATAATAGATAGAAAACTACTAGGGCATATTAACTTTAATGGAGTTTTGCAGTGGAAGGGATATGTTGTTGGGTAAAACGTTTTGGTTGAAAGGGTGCGTCGTATGGTTGAGGGGTTGATTGTTAAGGAACAAGGTGTGTTTAGAAATGGTAGAAGATGTGTAGTCAAGATTTTAGATTGAAAAATATGAGTGAGAATTTGAAAGAGATGAAGAGGAATCGCTATTTAGGCTATATGGACTTGCCACAGGAGTATGACAGGATTAACAGGGAAAGTTCTGTGTGCAGTTGTATTGATGTATATATGGTGTTGGTGGTATATCTTGTGAAATGAAATTAAAGGTATATTATGCGCCTAAGAAGGACATGTATAGAGAAAATGAAATCGGGAGTGAATGGTTTAACATAAATAGAGCGGAAGTGAGGAAGGAGTATAGTGTTAGGGTCTCCATTGGCTAATTAATTGTTGTACAAGAAGGGTGATGGAAGAATTTAAGGTAGGGTTGGAAGTGCTAGTCTAATGGAGAATGGTAGAGAGTGGATGATACCCTGCTTAATGAATGATGTAAAATGATAGGTCTCCTTTAATGAGTGAAATTTATAATAAAAAATTAGAGAAATAACCCTCAAAATATATTAATATTAACCACAAATACAATTCTCTTTAATGAGTATAATAAAATTTATTTAAGAAAATTTATGAAAATAAGGGTGAGTTCACCCTCTTTAGCAAGATTATATTTTTATTATAAAAAACAAATATTTTTTTTATGCATGGTTGCCTTCTCACCTTAGCTTAAACGTGTTCATACGTCAAGATTATAATCATACCACAAGCCTATAAATGTTAATTACCATCCACGGAGATACATTTGAAGAATATACCATTTCAATGATAACCACAAATACAAAATCATAATAATCATAACTATATCATGAATGCCTAGACATACAAGCCCATGATAATTATTTACCATGAATCGGTATTACCTGATTAGATAGAAAAAAAGATAAAGATAAAGATAAAGATAAAGATGAAGATAAAGATGACAAGTAAGAAAAATAGATCAAGTGAGAAGATGTTTTGGCAATGTTGATTGAGAATAAGATTCCCGCAAACCAAAATTTTTATTTTTATTTATATGATTGGATATATAATATAATTATTTTAAAGAGCGGACCCCACCAAACGAATCGAGCATATGGCATCCCTCCAAGGCAGACAGCATACTGCCCTATCAGGCTTAATCACAGCTCCAAACAAGTGAAACGCACCTGCGACGAGAGCCGTGTATACTAAGTCTCTCTCCAACCAATCAACTGATCTGCCATCGACTTATTTATAACAGAGAAATAAATCGAGAGTGTACTACGGACCTCATTGTCACCACACCCAACACTACACAACGGAAACCTTTTATTTATAATTAGATTGATGCACCCCACGATGGCTCTCTGCCATACGCAGCGACAGAGTGGCTCCAGCAGGCCGAGAGATAGACTAGCATCCGACCTAGTTAGAAGAATTACGCTAGGAGAAGATATAATCCTAAAATAGGGTATGCCCGTGAAGATATGAACTTTTTCTAAAAAAAAGAAGAAAAAAAATTAATAAATTAAATAATTTCAAAGGAACGTTCAATAAGGTGACAATTGAACAACCAAGCAAAAGTGACAAGTTAGTGACAATTATTTTCAATAATAATTAAAATTAAATGACAAATAAAAATTAATAATAAAAAAATCTAACAAAAAAAAAAGTAATGTCATTCAATAAATAGATGACATTTGATGTCATTCACAAAGTAGATGATCTAAGTGACGTCATACACCAAGTAGATGACCTATGTGATGTCATACACAAAGTAGATGATCTAAGTGACGTCATACACCAAGTAGATGACCTATGTGATGTCATACACAAAGTAGATGATCTAAGTGACGTCATACACCAAGTAGATGACCTATGTGATGTCATACACAAAGTAGATGATCTAAGTGACGTCATACACCAAGTAGATGACCTATGTGATGTCATACACAAAGTAGATGATCTAAGTGACGTCATACACCAAGTAGATGACCTATGTGATGTCATACACAAAGTAGATGATCTAAGTGACGTCATACACCAAGTAGATGACCTATGTGATGTCATACACAAAGTAGATGATCTAAGTGACGTCATACACCAAGTAGATGACCTATGTGATGTCATATGCAAAGTAGATTCAAAGTTAGGTAAAAAACTATTATATGAATTATAAATTTGAATTTAATCACAATATTCGATTTAAATCGTGAATTAAATAATAGTGTATATACATAATCTCTCAAATAAATATTATGATTATCAAGTTATATAAAGTTACTGAAAATTAATTTTATAAAAAAAAATGAATGAGTTATCAGTAACTTGCTAAAAAGTAACTTCCTGGAAATGTTTACAAAGTAACTTACTAAAAGGTAACTTCCTGGAAAGACTTGCCAAAGTAACTTAGTAAAAGTAAGTTTAAAGTAACTTCAACCAAACCAACCTTATTTAAAGTTATTTAATTATCAAATCCAGTGTTATTCATTGTCAATTTGTCTTATATACATTAAGTAAATCTAACAGATAGGAAGTATTGACACTGATTTCGAGAAAGTAAATATTCGCACTCAAATAGGAGAATGTTAAAAAGAACAGCTGATATATACTCGTAGCAGGACGGTTTTGCATATAAACTTAACATACGGATCGACAAGTCACTGTGATCGCTTTACACGTATATCAAATTTAATTTTAATAATTGTTATAAAGTAATTAAAACCACTAGCTAATTTTTATTTATTAAATCATTAATAAATATGATTAAATTAAACAATGTTAAGTTTCAATTATCCACAAGTTATTTTTCACACCAAGAACCGATGCTATTTAAATGAATAAATAACACTGGGCAACAAAATTTAACGCTTTTTTTTTTTTTAACAAATGTTAAACAAGGAGAAACTTAATATATATTTTCGCTTTCGAATTCATATATGTTTTTATGAATTCTTATATATCCAGCAGTGGATTTTTTGTTGTGAATCAATTTAACAGTTGAGATACACTAGCTATGGTATAATGCTTCAATACATACTTGCACACAAACAAAGGACTAACTACTAAAAGAAAAGGTGTATAGATTTTCTGGTGGTACTTTTGCTAGGAAGAGAATTCAGGAGCGATTTCCAAGAAGCGGATTTTCAAAGATTCGTTGCATCCCATGATTCCCATGATCTTGTAAGATTTTAAAAGATCGTCTACTACTTCTTTGTAGTTGTCTGCTTCATTATTCCCTAAAGAGTTCTGGAAAACACTTTTAATTGACTCCCATGCATCTTTCTAAACCTGGTTCAAATTATCAACGAAGCTCTCATCTTGCATCAGTTCTTGTATTTAAGGTCCTGCAAAGATCCCTCTTTGATCTTTGAATCAATGGTCCTTGGGAATTTTTTGCTTAAGTATTTAAATCCAGCACCACTTTGCTCCTCTGCTTTAACAAAGTTCTTCATCAGATCAAGCTTGATATGAAGTGGAGGTTTATTTACTTTTTCTGGAAAACTAAGTGGTTTGTTGACAACATTCTTCATTCCTGAATTTAGTGATGATCGCTTCTGCCGCTGCATCTGAATGTAATGATTTTTCCGGCCTCTTCTGTCCCACTAATTCCAAATGAAACAACAGTCACTTCATGAAACCGAGCTGTCGTCTGAGCAATAGAGCAGCGACTTTCAAGTCGCTTCAGATATCCACTGGTTTCTTCATCTTTATTTTTTTCAAACAACAGTTGCATGCTCGCTATGTTGTTTTTTTTTCAATATGTTTAGGCCTAAAGTAAAATTATTTCTTTAATAAAAAGGAAATATAAATCTGTTGGTTATTTCGGAATAGTGCCATTATAATATATATTATATATATATATATATATATATATTATATATATATATATATATATATTTTTTATATATATATATATATAAATATATATTATATATATATATATATATATATATATATATATATTATATATATATATATACTATTTAGGGTGTGGCAAAAAAAAACTTCCAGTATGAAACGTCACTGAAAAGGAAACATAAAAGAGATACGAAAAGTATATATTTATATTTAATCTCAAATGTATGTGTTTATGGACATTGTGATTCTTGAAGTTTGAAAATAACATGACATTAAATGGCGGCCGTGATTTCCGGCGCAGTGTTGAAGTCTCTCTTAAAGGTTTTCCATGCCTGCGGACGGTTTGCCGTGTTATCATGGGCAATTTCTTGGCGTTATTGCTATGCTTGAGGTTTCCATAATTATTGCGCTATTGGTAGGCCGTGAATTTGAAATGTCCGCAGAAAATAAAACAAGAGTTTAAACGCAAATTTGCTGGCATCAATTACCCGTAAGAGAGATAGATTTGACCCAAAAACAATTCTTGAGAATATTGGGTGTACGTAGAGAGGTTGCAATGTGCACAACTTGCTAAAACCAACTTTCCCGGACATGATGTTGGAACTTGCTGATCTTTGGAGAGCACTCTTGATAGCTTTCTTAAATAAAATCTGCGTTTACCCCTCTCTGTAACCGGGAACTCGTCAAAGAATAAGGACGCCCATATACCAAATACCTCTAGGGCACATCAGATAGTAACTTTAGGGAAACTGTGAAGAGGTACGCTGATGGAGTTCCGAGGGTTAGATGTCAGACCAATACATAAGGTTTCTTTGTTGACACCCAGTTAATAGAAATAAACCTTATCACTACAGATGAGATGAGCTTGTTAGGGAACGTTCAGAGAATATCCGACACAGGTTGTAACGGGTTTCATAATCTCTCTTTTACTCAGCTCTGCAAGACATTATTTGTAGGGGATGCATATAGAGTGTCCTGTGTAAAATTATCCGGATACTATGGTCAGACATGTGTAGAACAGCAACGTATCGAAACTTTTACAGCTGCCACATTTTCTAGCCCAGTTGTGGTCCTGAGTCGGCCACTACTTAATATTTTTACAACCTAACCTGTTCGTCTGAAGTTGAACCACAACAACGAATTGTTTTTCCATCAGAACTAGATCATGACGACAAGCGCAAGCGTTTCCAGAAGGCAGGCTGCGTCGTTATCATGGATTCACCATTTTTGACAAATTATTCGAAAACGAAAGCACGATGCTCTCCAATCCACGCCATAGTAATTACTGATAACTGCATGAACCATTGGATCTAGCAAGACAACGCACATCGGAGATGTCCTTATACCGCACTTGTGTGTATACTATATAATATTATATATATATATATATATATATATATATATAAAATATATTATATATAATATATATATTATTACTATATAATATATATAATATATATATTATATATATATATATATATATTATATATATTAATATAAAAGTTTTTTAATTTTAAAAATGAAATTTTCTTTGGGGGGGTAAGTTTTTTTAATGAAGAGAAACATAAATTTACTAATTTTTGTAAAAGCTATAAATATTCTAACATATTTATGAAAGGCATTATAATCTATTAGATATGTGCCATGTTTCCATGCACTAAATAATCAGCGAATGGAGATCAAAACTATTTACCTTTACTCTATGATATTAAATATACCTAACTGAAAAAAGTATACATACACAAAACAACAATAATATATAGTAACATAATTATAATAACCAGCTATATAAGAATATAAAATGCATATACGTACATCATTACTAACACTTATAAATATTAAAAACTCATATAATCAATAAATCAAGTCACTCTAAAACATAAACTCACATATAAATAACTAAACATTATATAATTATACCTATATATATACCATAAACCAATACTAATCCTAACTACTATATAAACACATTAATAATTATTATATAGCACAAACTATATAAATTATATAAACAAAAAATAATAAACATATAAACATTATTAATAATATCATTATCACAAAACACTAACTATACAGCAACTCAAAAATCGGATATACCGTATATATTCTTATTTATATTTTTCTATAGTACAACTAATAATATAAATATATATAAAAACACACACGTATATAGAATCTTCATACATTATATGATAATAATAATATATATAAATGTGTGTTTTATGTGCACGTGTTTTTTTACATTTATATACAAACACTAACTGACTTTACTAATTCACAATAATATACCATTTGTATACAATAAATAAGATAGTCTAGCATGGTCTTTAGACAATTATGCTATAATTAACGATTTTTTTTATGTAAAATATGAAAGAAGATCTTCTCAAATAAGGCAATAAATGCCTTAATTGGATCTTACGCTAATTAATACCTCTCTAAGTATATAATATTACATTGAATAATATATATTATATAACTAAATTCACTCCTCTCATTATATATAAATAACCTATATATATATATATCTAAATACTAAAAATATATAATTAACAAAATTTCATTAATACAATTAACCTACCTCATATCTACCTCCCTCAACTCAATACACTACTTAACACTAACTAATCACACTATTGGTTATATAATACATAACACTAACCCATATAATTAATATAAATAAAATATATATAATAGTATATATACATAAAATAACTATAATAATTATTATATATCAAAACCCTATACTAGTATAATAAATAACTAATATATAATAAAATAATAATATATATATACTCACTTACATACATATCTTGAAAATATATACAAAACTAACACAAAATCCGTTACTATATTTATCTACTATATACCTATCACCACCTATATATATATATATATATATATATATATTATATATATATTATATAATATGATATATATAATAAACTAAAATTATATACTAATATTTACATATCTATATATATAGCTCGAATATTATTAATATATATTATATAAACTCATAAATATATATATATATACTAACATATAATACACTAAAAAAAATAACATGATTAACAATATAATAATATACAATAAAATATATATACACCGGTATATATATATACAACCTTAACATAAAAGATATAATATCTACATACTACAAACTAAAACTAAACATAATCACAAACCCGAATAAAACTAAAAATTAAATCACAAATACCTATACAATACTGACATAATATATTATAATAACTACGCACTACATAATAATACACAAATACCATATCTACAATTTCATATATAATAAATAATATATTATAATATATATATATAATCTCAACAATATACAATATAATAAATATAAACAAATATAATAATATAAAACTATATAACCCAATTACTAAATCCAACTATCCTATAATATACAAGGATTAAATCATACAAAAATACTATATCTTATAACATATATAATATAATATAAATACTAAATTTATTGGTTCTTTCATTCATCACATCCTCTTTTTTACCTCAAGACTGGGGGAAAGCAGCTGCGTTAAACTCATAGCATCGAAAAAGAAAAGCAAGTAGACAGAATATGACAAATATCGAAAAAGAAGACAACACAAATTTCGCCTACTAAATCTGTACCATTAATTTAGTTTAACACTCTCGATACGCAGACAGAATCAAATCTAGAAGCTTAACACAGACGGAACAACACAGCGGACGGACCTCAACTATGTATACACATCCGACAGTGCCTTAGGCGCTCGCATCCCACAACACCTACCCATAACAATAACAGAACAAAAACAAATATCATCAACCATATAAGCTCCCTAGGTAGGAACACACAAACCAAATACCCCTCTACAGAAACAACAACCATTCACTTCTACTTGACACATCCTTTTTCTTCAGCTCTACCACAACACATAATTATCATCATACCTTCGACATCGTCTAAAAATCTGACACCTCATAACTTATATTTCTTCACTATCAAAACAACACAGCGGTCGGTTCCTAACACACTCGTCCACTACAAAAATATACATCCGTCTTAAATGCAACAGATAACACTATCATCTCATAATCAATTTTATAAAAATGCAAAACAACCATCTCAAAACCAATACTCATATCAATCTCTATTCTCTCATCACTCTCTCCTACTCTTTCTACACACTACACAACTCTCTACAATCCCTCTCCCTCCGAGTTAATAGAACAATACATCATTTTCTCCAACCCACTTTTTCATTAGATTGTCCATCTGACACACATTGAACTTTAGATTCATAACTTCTTATTCCAGACATAAGTCTCACTATAATTATACAAATAAACACGGTACAAACCTACACCTCATGTAAGCACAATACAGAGCTCAAGACTTCGTTCACTTCATTTACTTACCAAGACTTGATTTTTAATTACACCAGCACCTTCCTCAAGCCATTTCATACTTATCTAAAAACTTGCACTACACTACGACGGCATCTTCTTCTCATCATCCCACAGATACCTACATATTTATCAAAAATACTCGGAACAGCATATCGTTCCCAGATGCCTCACAACCACCATACTAACATAACCTCAACTGAGGACTGCTAACAGTCATCACAACATAAATATTACTCCAACTTATACAATAGACGCCTTCTCCACTTACTCAACACTAATCACTTTTCACACACACACTAAACATACATACAAAAAACAAATTACATCATACCAAAACCATCAACCTTCATCGTTCAGATTCGCACCACCCTACAAGCAAATCATCCACAGTCTTATCATATAACTAATATATAAATAAATAATAAATATAAATATACATAACTAATCTAAATATAATATCTCATAAAAAAATACCATATTAACTATTATAATATCAATATACGTATATAGTCATATAATTAATAATATTACATGAATATTTGATAATTATATCACTACACGATTATAATATATATAAATAAAATTAAATATTATATATTATCATACATATACTATATAAATCTAAAATTGGTGACATCACGATGATATTATATAATAAAATATATATATATATATAATATATATTATATATATATAATATATATAATATATATATTATATACGATATATATATTTATATATCCGGATATATATATTTATATATATCTCACTATATATATATATATATATATATTACTTATATATACTATATAATATATATACATATATAGCTATATATAATATATATAATAACAATATATATATTATATAATACTCAATAATAATACTGTTATATATATATATATAATATATATATTATATATACTATTTAATATATCTACTATATAATATATATATTATAATATATATATTATTTATATATACTATATAGTATATATAAATATATATATATATATATATATTCTATAATAATATAATAATATATACTATATATATATTATCATATATATATATATTATATACTAAATATAATAATATCTATGTATTAATATATATATATATATACTACTATAATGATATATATATAATATCTATAATATATTCGTATTTTAATAATACGAAAACATGGTTTTTATAGTATTTTTTAAGGTAGTCCTCAAGTTTGTGTTTCACCTTATACTTATCACTCACCCGTCTATTAATCATTAATATTCTTTTATTCTTTGTGTCCATAGCGGAGGATCATTGTTGACATTTCAATTCTTCTAATATTATTTTAGATTATCAATCTATCTTTCGACTATAGGAATTCTCGACTGGTGATGAGCTATTCTTTCCCATCTCTTATTCTTTGTCACTTTCCCTTCGACCTTGTGATAATTTTTTTTCCTGGTCCTATTTTCGAAAGTATTTTACAGACTCTGGTGTTATGCTTTGGTTTAAAATGTTTCTCTCACTAAATAAATTTCTTAGAGGTAAAGAGCTCAGAGAGTCCATGTGATCTTTTTCACGCACCAAAAGTCGTTTGAAAGTACAGTATTGTGGTGTATTTTCTTCTTGAGAAGATTAAACATAATTTATTTGCTAAAGTCTCACTCGATGTAAATTTCTTAAAAGGTGGAGTCTTGGGTTTTTCGTTACATCAACTTTTCGACTCTCGTTAATTCATTCCAATCTTTCAAGTCGCCGAACTGCTGCACCACATTCCAAACACTATCACAATTACAAAGAACACTGCTCTTTAGAACACAACTCGAATAGCTCTCGTTTTTAAACGTTAATCTCCGATATTCTGACACCATACTTAATAAATATGTAAGTATGTTAATAAATATGGAAATAAATATCAAAGTATTCTACTGGTAAAATGATAATCAGCAACGATTTCCTTTCACGTATTTTTCACTTTAATTTAACTTTAACGTCAACAAATTCAACGCTTTATATTGTGACTGATTTTTAGTTACCGATGATATTTTTTCTCTCTACTCCTACTTGTTTTTTTTTTTTTTTTTTGTTTTTTTGTAGACCTATTTACCCAATATTATATAATAAATTATATATACTCTATATATATATAGCTATATATATATACTAATATTAATATATCATATAATATCATATATATATATATATATATACATAGTATATATATATATATATATATATTATATATATAAAAGTCAATATATATTGTATATTATACATACACATTATACACACAAAAAAAAAGAAAAACTGCTCAATAGACAAGTTTAGGGCCCTCAAAACCGGTGTAAAATTCAGCATGCAAAGTCGTCAAAATGACACTTTTTCAAATGTCAACAAGAGGAACACAATATTTCTCACTGAGTATTCATTTTTGAGATAATTAATTGTCAATCCTGATGAAAGCAAACTACTCTATTTGAATAGTTTTGTTTGCTCAATTTTGACACGGTTTCTGTGGACCCTTAAACTGTTTCACATTAAATATATTTATATTCGCTTAAGAAACGTAATATTATATATAACTACTATATATATATAGTATATATATACTCATATTACATTCCCATTCTTATTTATTATATTATATTTATATATTATATATATATATATATAGTATATAAATTATATATATATATATACTATATATGTGTTAAAGAAAGAACATATAATGAGGAAGGTAAGAATTAACTGCTTCTCTGGGATTGAACCAACCCGCATGTTGCGCGTTGAGGACATATGCCCGGTGTATACACAACTGAGCATCCTCCATAGCATAACTTGGATTCAAGAACAATTATAAAGCAACCGAGTTCCCGGTCAAGGCGACTCACCAGGTGTTAAAGAAATTACTGCCTTCTCGTTCTTTATATTTTAGATGGTAAAATATTGCATAATATCGCAATTAGATAAGATGTTTAAAAGAAAGAACATATAATGAGAGGAAAGAATTAACTGCCTCTCTGGGATTGAAGCCACCGCTGTTTGCGCGTTGAAGGACTATCCCGGTTGCTATAGCAACTGAGCTCCTCCAAGCCATAAAAACTTGGATTCAAGAACACTTATAAAGCAACCGAGTTTCCGTCAAGGCGACATACCAGGGGTCCCCTGTCCTATCCCTCGTTTTTATATTTTAGATGGTAAATATTGCAGTAATATCGCAATTAGGATAAGCATGGTTAAAGAAAGAAGCATATAATGAGAAGGTAAAGAATTAACTGCCTTCTCTGGGATTGACCACCGCATGTTGGTCTGAGGACAATATACCCGGTGCTATACAACTGAGCAATATTTACATCTAATAATACTAAAGAACGAGAGATAGACAAGGCTGGACACCTGGTGTGTTCGCCTTGACGGGACTCGGTTGCTTTTAATAAGTGTTCTTGAATCCAAGTTTTCTAATGGCTTGGAGGATGGCTCAGTTTTATAGCACCGGGCATATTGGTCCTCACGCGCAACCATGCGCGTGGTTCATCCCAGAGAAGGCAGTTAATTTCTTTACCTCCTCCTCATTATATGTTCTTTCTTTAACATCTTATCTAATTTTGATGGGGGAATTTTAAAAAAAATTTTGGCAATATTTACCATCTAAAATATAAAGAAGAGAGATAGGAGGCTCGGACACCTGTGATGTCGCCTTGACGGGAACTCGGGTGCTTTATAAGTGTTCTTGATCCAAGTTTTATGGCTTGGGATAGCTCAGTTGTATAGGACCGGGCATATTGTCCTCACGCGCAACATGCGGTGGTTTAATCCCAGAGAAAGGCAGCTTAATTCTTTACTTCTCATTATATGTTTTTCTTTAACATGCTTATCTAATTGCGATTATTAAGATATATTTACTATTATATATATATATACTAATTATATATATATTAAATATATTATTATATATATATTATAATATATATATATATATATATACTATATATATATATATATATATATATCTATATATATAATACTTGTATCATATATATCATATATATATTATAACGGTACTTTGTATTTAAGCACCATCGGCCAGTTAACTGTAACATGTATGCCTTTAACTTACGAAGTAATAAAATTACTTTAACGTAAAGGCAAGTTTTAAAAATAAATACTTGATAAGATAATAATACGTCTTTTTTAACTTATACTTTTTCTCATAATTAATTAAAACATTATTGAACAATTAAAATAAAAATAAAATAAAATGACTTATGGGTAATACTATTTAACATTAAGCATTTTGACAATTTCATAAATTAATTGGCGAAATAAATTCATGTTAGGCATATGAGTGATAGAATATGGATTTGATATAAAAAAAATTTCTGTATATATTATATATTATATATATATTATTAATATATATATATATATATATTATTTATATATATATATATATATATAACTATATCTATATATATATATATATATATACTTTCAATAATATAAATTAATATATAATACATTATATAATATATATATTATAATATATATGGGGGAACAGTTTTAATTTCTTGTCTGGGCCAATAACGAAATAAAAGTATTTAACAAGTTTTCACATACCGATATATACCTAATTGATCTTTCTGCGGCCAACTGGAAACGAAAGCGGTTCTTAGTTAAGGAAGTCCTTCGGCAGTCCTTCTTCCTTTTGTTTCATATAATTATATATATATATATATATATATAATATATATATATGATATAATATAATATTATTTATATATATAATATGATATATATACTATATATATATACAATAAAAAACTGAAATTTACATTAAGTTATTCATAAATAATGAATAAATAAATTTTATTATTACTTTTATAGAATTAATAAGGTATAAAAAACTGATAATTGCCATATAATTATATAATAAACTATATATATATATATAAATACTCATATAATAACTATATATATATATATCTTTATTATCTATATAATAATATATAAATTATTAAACTACATTATAATACTACAATAGTAAAGTGGCGCTCGCTGACCGAAAAAACCATGGGAAGGGATTCTTCTATATAACTTCTATTCTTAATAAATATATACTCTATATAATAACTATATTATACTTCTATACTATATATATATATATATAAATTTAATATATAATTATCAATATAATATATTATATTATATTTACTCATATATATATATTTTAACAGTGAAAGTTATTTTCCTTTATTTCTTTTTCTTCAACGCGGAGGTATATTAATAAATAAAGATGTTCGTAATTTTATATTTTATTTATACATGACAAATCTTCCATTCAGTAACACCATTTTAGTATAAAGACTTTATATTATATAATCTCATCTTAATACATTACAGCTGTCAATCTCCATTTCAATATAAATTTTTCAAAATTTCGTACCCACACGCAGTTTACCGGAACTAAATAATTTAACATAGGAGGATGTTTTCTACTTTCACATTCTTATTATAGTTCTACATAACTGTCCGTCCGGCATTAAACCTTGGTCTCAAGAGTCAATACTACTCTCCTTTTTTAATCCTGCATTGTGCGTGATCCAAAACCTTGCTAACCAGTTATAATTCATACGTAAGTTTCATAATTAAAATCAGCATATCACAAAACACACGTAAGATTCTTAATGTTAATTGACAATTACGTTATTTCATCATGAGGGGGATGCTATCTACTTGCAGTTTTTGATTTTTAAACTAGACTGATTGAAGGGTGATTCCAAGATACAGCCTCTAACACACTTAAATCTTTACGTGGTTAACTTAAGCGTGCCCCGAATGAGTCCGCATCTGGGCTATTTTCCTTCGCCTCTTGACACCCCTTGGCAATCCGGATCTCAAATATAGTAATTTTAGTAATAACTCTCTCGTCTATGCTCTCTTCTTCTCCTACATCTTCTCCCTCTTCTCTTCTCTCTCTCTCTCTCTCTCTCATCTCACTCTCTCTCTCTTCTCTCGATATATTATATATATATTTATATAATATATCTTATACTATATATATTATAATAATACTGGATATATAATATATATATATATATAATTATATATAATATATAATATAACTTATATATTATATATATAAACTATATATATTAAATAAGTTTTTTTTTTTATTTAAAAAAAAAAATAGTTTTACATTTATTTTGTTTCACATATTTATTTCCGGCAAAGGGAACTCTCTTATGAGTAAGTGCCAATTTGGGAGGATTTATTTAAGACGCCTCGGAGAGGAAGAGCTTTGTGGAAAACTCCTCAAAGATAGACAAAACAAGAATAACACGTTCTCATTACGTTTGCACATGACAACACTCAGTAGTTTTTAAGCATTAATATTAAGCTCTCTAGTAGGCAAATCGAAATTGCCTCCAGGATCCAATGATTCAATATAAATAATGTTTCGAAGAAAATAAATTGATTTTAATGTAAACTCTTAGCGTCCTTGTAATAACATTTTAAACATTATTTTAATAGTAAATAAAATAGTAAATAAAATAAATTTTATTCATTAGTTTTTTATTTTTTTTGACGAGGCCCGGCCTCCTGTGCTTCCCCCGTACAGCCGCGCCTATATTATCCTACTATCAGACTATATTATATAATATATATAGTATATTATATAATATATATATACTAGTATATAATATAATCATACTATATTAATATATATATATATTATATATATATATATATATATATATATATATTACTATATATATATATATTATATAATAAAAAATATTTCATCTCCAAAATGTCAACGTACTTCATGGTACGCATCATACTTTCAGCGAGGTGATGTATATTTCGAAAGTAGTGTAGTACCCGTACCCACAAAATATGACATTTAGAATGGGTTCTCTGTGTGTGGTAGGTTCAATGAGGTTTTGCGGGCACGAGTAGAATGTTATTTGAGATGAATCAATAAACTTCAAAACGGATTTCTTCCGAAAATATCACATTCTTAAACAACTTCATTGTCAATCCCCGATGTTTGTTTAACTATCAAAACCTCCTTTTATTTATAACGGGTCTCAAGAGCTGTTTGTTTTCTTTTGATGAAGAGCCAACATTGTCCTAGTGAGATGCAAGCTTAATTTTTATGCCTTCACTGATCTTCCGAGGATTAATGATGGTAATTTTCTGATTAAACTATCATCTTTCTGTATGCAATATCCATTTTGAAATGTGTCTCAATGTTGTTTACAAGACAATGCTAATGTTAGGTCAGTATTTAAGTATTGTGGTATGAGTAATTGGGCCTCATTATTTAAAGAAATACTTAGATATGCTAGAAAGAGTGCACCGTACAGCAATAAGGATGATTTCTGGGTTTGAGGGTAAGAGCTATGAGGAGAGGCTGAAGGAGTTAGGAATGTTTTCTGTAGAGAGGTGATTTATCAGAGGGGACATGATACAGTCTAAAAATACTCTTACATCTATTATACTACCTGAGCCATAAAGTTCTTCATAGGTTAGCAGCAGCGGACGGAGACCAGGGGACATAATAGAAAATTAAGAAGAAAGCATGTCATCTTGATATAAGAAAGAATTCGTTCAGTTATAGGGTTGTTAAATTTTGGAATGGTTTGCTACAGGAAATTGTTGAGTGGGGACTCAATTGGAACATTTAAGAAATAATTGGATAGGTAAATATATGGATGGTTTGGGGGGGGGGGGGGGTAGGGGGGGGGGGGGGAGAGGGGGGGGGGGGGGGGGGGGGGGGGGGGGGGGGGGGGGGGCTGAGTGAGTGATAAAATGGGGGGGGGCTGTTGGGGGGGGGGGGAGGTGGGGGGGGGGGGGGGGGGGGGGGGGGGTTGGGGGGGGGGGGGGGGGGGGGGGGGGGGGGGGGGGGGGGCGGGGTGGATAAAGAGGCTCATTTTCATTAAGCCAAATTATCGGGTTTTTAGTTATAGTAGTTAGTAAGGTTAAACTGTATGTTACAAAAAATTAATAAAGCTTGTAGTGTGGTTAGCATGTACTTTAGCTATAGTTTTTTTTCTTCTAGTTGTAGACTTTGTGTATTCTATTTAAGTAATTGACAAGCCCTAGGGTGCCTTGTGGATTTGCATGAGCATGTTTTAGACTTTGTGTGTACTATGTAAGTTATTGACAACCCCTAAGGTGCTTTGCGGATTTGCATGAATATGTAGCTTGGTGATTGGTTCTATTGGGTCTACTGGGACAGTCTCGATAGGCATGTGTCTTCTTAACATGTCTTTTCATTTCTAAATCATTTCTTAAATATAGACTCACTTGAAAAGGATTAACCCCTTCAAACTCATTAGCATTAAAAAAAAGTTTTGAAACCAAATAAATTTCAAAATTACAATCAAACTCAATGCATCTATAAAGTCTCCTGCCACAATTGTCCAGCAATATATATTGGCGAAACAATCGACTTCAACAGAAGAAAATATCAACATAAGCATGATTTGACAATAGACAATCCAAATTCAGCATTAACATCTCACAGATGCAGCTTAAATCATAGAATCAACACAGAAGAAATGCAACCTATTATTTTTATTTCAGATACTAACAAAAGAAAAATAATTGAGTCACTTTGCATAAAATAGTATCAACTATAACAAAATACCGGGTAAAATATATATAGATAAAATACAGAACAAGATAATGACAAACACCAAGTATTTTAAAAAAAATAGTGCAAAAAATAACAACCAACTAAGAATGAAATTTGCATCAGTAAAATCAATATCTTCTGAAGACAGTCGCATTTGTTGAATAATCTACACCTGAAGAGGCCGCGAAGGGGCGGCGAAAGCTCGTGTGAATTTATTTAAATTGTTTAATGTTAAATAGTTTTGTTTTAAATAAATGTGCGAATAAATAATGTAGTATATGTTAAGTGTGATATTCTAACTTATACAAGGGCATCGTCAACAAAGTAAATATAAAATTCTTAGAGATTAATCTAATTTTTCAAATAAATACTCGGATATATATATATTCAAAGTATATATATATTATTATGTGTGTGTGTGGTGTATCATATATATATATTATATTATTATATAATATATATATATATATAACTATATATTTCATATTATATATTATATAATGTTGTGTGTGTGTGTGTGTCCATATATAAATATCTATATATATTATATAATATATATATATATATATATATATATATTTATATATATATATATATATATATATATATATATATATATATATATATATATATATATATATATATATATATAATTATATTTATTATATATATCATATTTATATATATATTTTCTTGTGTCATTCATTTAAAAATATATTGTAAATCTATATATTTATATAAACGTAAAGTTTTAAAGAGTACTAAACACTGTACATACTATATACTATAAAGTTTACTTGCTGTCATTCATAACAATTTTATAAAAAACATTTTATATGTCATTAATGTTTGACAAAGAAAAGTGAGTTTTCTCATTTTGGACAGTGAATTAAACATAGGATACGATTACTTTCAAAATCAATCGTAAAGTATATTATATATATATATATATTTATTATATATATTATATATTATATATATAGTATATATATTATAGTATATAGCATCTTTATATAAAAGTTTTCTTGTGTATAGTTGACGCTCGTGCTGTGAGGTTGTTTTGAATGCTTGGTCTTCCTGAGATATATGAAGTACAATTTTAACTTTTCTTTTACTTGTCACCCATGTTGTTTATCATTAAATCATAGTTAATTTTAAGTGGTTCATTGCTTTTAATAGAAGGAGGAGAGATGCATCCTGAATATCCAATTATTATTGAGTATTGAGTACAATCGGCTTCCTCCCTTGAAACTTTAGCTAAGTTTTGGTGTTTATTTTTTTTACTTTTTCTTTTAAAGTGATATATTATTTGAATGGGATTTTTCGGTTTTACCCTTTTTATAACATAAGGTTTTAAAATTAAATTTTACCGGTTTTTTAATGCAGGTTTTCATTACGTTGGGGTAAATTTATTTAGCTTTGTTTTAGTGCATTGTTTAAGTTATTTTGTTTGTTGCGTGTGTGTAGGTGTGTGTGTGTGTGTTGGTGTGTGTGTGTGTGTGGTGTGTGTGTGTGTGTGTGTGTGTGTGTGTTGTGTGTGTGGTGTTATGTGTGTGTGTGTGTGTAGTTTCATGTGTTTTTAGTTTAGTGTGTTGATTTTGTGTGCTTTAAAACCCATCTATGGTCTTCTTGCTTTATCTGTAAACTCTCTGGATTTGAGAGTGCAAATGAAAATTTAGATTTTTCAAGAAAATAGTGCTTTCCAAATATTTCTTATTATTTTTACTTTTTGGTTTTTGCCTGCTTGTTGTGTCTGTTGTTTTTGTTTTGGCTTGTGGCTGGGTGTGCGTGTAGGTGGCAAATTTTGCACAGACTCGGAACTTTCTATCGACTTTATCAACATCGGCGCTTAAACTCAAACTTTGCCTCTGTGGAATATCACTCTCTAACTCTACCCTAACTTTTGCTCTTGTCTGAGACCAGATGGGCTAAACTTCAATCCTCTAACTCATTAGCGTATCCACTACAAATTATTTCATGATTTCGTCTGAAAGGGTGGAGTATGTGCTATGTTAACATAAACTCTGTAACAAGTCTCGATGAATTCGAATCTCTAATTCGTGTTCTATGGCTTAATCTTTCTTCTTCTACTTCATGAATCTTCGTTGGCTTCTGCTACGTTCTCTAACAGAACAGATTTTCACGCCTTTTTTGAATATCTTACTACTTCTCAGAGATGTTATATCTTCTCATCAAATACTGAGGTCCTCTATTTAGGGGATTTCATGTACACAACACTGAATGGTTGGGGTCCTCTCATACTGATTTAGGTGGGTGGGAGGAGCGAATCATTCAGCATTCTCAACGATCGGAGCAACTATTTAAAGAACCTACCACACTTCGGATCGTCCCAACCAATGCTTGAACACACTTGACTTGTGTTTCACCCTCTAGTCTTTCTCTTTATAAATACACCACTTTCGCTCCTATCGGTCAAATCTGCACAACTTATATCTCTCAATTTTTAGAATACTTTTCTTCGCAACAGCTCAGTCCTGCCTACGCCGTTTTCTCTGGCCTTTGATCGGGCCGATTGGGGGCCTTGCGTTGCTTCTACGCTAACTATACATTGGAGTGACTGCTTTGTCTCTGGTGATGCTTCGACTTCTGCCGATTAAGGTGGGGAGCTGTAATCGTTGAGGGGATGAGCAGGTTCATTCTTAGACTAAACTTTCTCTCCTCATAATCCTGGGTTTGATCGTGCATGTTCTCTGGCATTCAGGCTAGAGACAGTCGTATCGGGAGTGGAAAAGTTCTCGTTCTCCTATCGCCTCCTGCTAATTTTCATTCTGCTAGCAATCGTTGCAGGAAACTCTTCGACGGGCAAAGCGGGCTTTCATAAAAGGAAAGTGCGCTAACCTCTTGGTTCTCCTACTGATAATCTTTCTGGCCTCTTGCCAAAAACATCTCTAAAATTTCTGTAAATCTGTCTTTCCTCTTATTCGATCTGATGGTTCTGTGCTAATTCTCCAACTAAAGCCAATCTCTTCGCCTCCTATTTTCCTCTAACTCAACCCTGGAACAAATTCTGGCTTTCCTCATCCTTCACTTCTTCTCTCAGGTGTCTACTGCTTCTGGCTGTCGATTAATTTGAATCGTTGCATGGGCTCCTGAAATCTATGCAAGGTTAGGAAGGCGGGTGTCGGATGACATTCTCGAGTTTTTGAGGGAGTGGCTTTCGTGCTTACCGCCCTCCGTCACTATATTCTCTATGTCTCATACAAACTTCCCTCGTGTTGGAAGCACGCACATGTCCAACCTTTCCGCCAAAAAAGGAAGTTGCTCTGATTCCTTCATAAATATCGTCTCTATAGTCTCAACTTGTTTTTCATCTAGATTTTGAACCCTTTCAACTCTCATTTCTTAGATCATCTGGAGTCTCATTCACTTCTTTCGATCGCCAGTAGGCTTTCGGCGCTCGAGGTCTACTGGCGATATAATTTCCTATCTAACTGATCTATGCGCTTTTCCGCCTCAAGAACTAACGGGGGACCTTGCGTCGTGGCGCTTGACATTCAAGGCCATTTGACGGGTATGGATGCTCATACTCTCCAAGCTCCCTCCTTGCGTTTCCTCTTCTCTTGCTTATTATGTTCTAGTTTTTCTTTATCGCTCATATCGGCTGTTGTTGATGGGGCGACTTCTTCTTCCTTTTCTATCAATAATGGTGTTCCTCATTCCTCAGGGTCCTGTTTTATCTCCTACTTTATTCTCACTTTTCATTACTCGATCCCTTCTCCCTGCACACTAACCTCTATTCATCTCACATCATTTCAATTCTGTCTCTTTTACTTCTAGAATTGCCTCTGTCTAAATCTTTCCGATTCTATTCTCGCTGAATCTGGATGAATTTCCGGGTGGGGTCGTCTCAACCTTGTAAATTCATTCTTTAAAAACCCAATTCTACAAATCTCCCTCTAAGACACCTAAGTTTCCTATCTCTTTCGACGGTTTCTCTCGTCTCTCTGTTTGACAATATAAACATCCTTGGCCTTAACATAAACAAAAAATTTTTTTGGAATCACATTACAACGGTTGCTAGGGGCGGCCTCAAAGTAACTGGGAGTTCTGCTTTAGACTGCGAGACTTTTTTTCGTCTTCGGCAGTTTGCCTCCAGTTATACAAGGGCTCAATCGCTTGCTAATGGATCTCGCTCTCCTATTGGGGGGGCTGCGGTTTCACCCGGCTTTTGGCAAGGGTCGAGTCACAAGCAGGCTTATAAACTTTTCTGTACTTTCCAGTTCACTTGACCTCTTCTTTGCGGCGGATGTTGGTGCCTTATCTCTTTTATCTAATAGGCGGTACCGAGGCAGGTGCTCGAAGGAGCTTATCACTCGCGTGCCACAACCTTTACGCATACTTTTAGCAAGGGGTGCTGTGTCGGCGCTGAGTTTTTGCGTTGATATTCGGTTCAACCTCCAGCTAGTTTCGCTGGGCGGTGCTTCTTCTTCCTGCACCCTCTGTTCTGTGGAATTCTCTTCCATTTCTGTGGTTTCCTGTTGAATTTGATCTCTCTCACTTTAAAGCTGCGTCTGTGCTCATCTGCGGTAGATTTGCGTTAGTTGATGAATGTCTGAGGTGTGCAACCCCTCCTTGAATGGGCTCTGCCCATGAGCGGGGTGACATGTAAATATATATATATATATATATATATATATATATATATATATATATATATAGTATATTATATATATCTATAATATATATTTATATGATATATATATATTAATATTTGTTTACGGCTTGTATATATATATATATTATATATATATATATATATATACTATATATATCTATATATATAGTTTTATATATATATATATATATATATATATAATATATATATTATATATATATATTACTAATATCGAAGCCGTAGACAGAGGAGCGGAACCCCCCTCCTACCCCGAAATTATTTTAAGCGATCAAAATTTTTTCATGGCTTCGTAATAATAATAATAATACTCTAATAATAATAATAATAATAATAATCAGATAATAATAATAATAATAATCACTCCTAATACTTAAAAATGATAATAATATGTTAACACTCAGGATAATAATTAACTAACATATAATAATAGGATATGATCAATAATCAATCAATAATATAATAAATAATAGTATAATAATAATAATAATAATAATAATAATAATAATAATAATAATAATAATAATAATAATGTAAGAAAACATTCATTCAGAAATAGGGAATTAAGGTTGTTTATTTTTGGAATGGTTTGCCGAAGGAAGCTTTTGAGTGTCACTAACTTTTAACATTTAAGAAAGGATTGGATAGCTATATATGGATGGTTTGGGTGTCATATAGTGTATTTTGACTAAGCCAAATTTGCGGGTTTTTAGTTAGTTATTACGATAAAAGTGCATGTTGTAACCACCAGCATGAAAATAAACTTATTAAAAAGCTTGTAGTGTGGTTAGAATGAACCTTAGCTATAATTTTTGATTTTGGTAGTAGTTGGCGTATATATTATATTGGCCTTTGTTTAGAATATTGACAAGCTTTAGGGTGCGGTGTAGGTTGTACATGTTGCATGAGTATTTGTTTGACAAATATTTAGTTGCCTGGGAATGACTCAACAGGCCCATGTAGCTTCTTTCTGTCTCTTTACTTCCTAATCTCTATCGGAGGGAATACTACGAACGCTGAAATATACAGACTTTTAATTGGTCAACTATATGATGGTGCAGAATCAATGAAGAAAGGTTTAAGAGGCGTTTAACTTGTTAAAAATATCCAGCGCCGTTATATGCCCATTGCTGTTCATATCCATGTGAAGTACAACACATAAAAAAC
Source organism: Trachelipus rathkii (assembly GCA_015478945.1). Classification (NCBI taxonomy): domain Eukaryota; kingdom Metazoa; phylum Arthropoda; class Malacostraca; order Isopoda; family Trachelipodidae; genus Trachelipus; species Trachelipus rathkii. The sequence continues at coordinate 38,063 of JABUQX010095170.1, forward strand.
TTTTTGGCACAGCGATTGCAACTTGGTACTATTCTAGGTTGCCATGAAAGACTATTATTTTAATAGAAAAAGGTAGGAAAGATTTTCCTAGTAAGAAAATGGACAAAACTCACACGAATTGGCGAAACAAGGTTGGTGAAAAGTTTCGATGGTTTGTTGATAAAGATTTATAGGAGCTTCAATGGATCAGGATATTAAACCTTCTTCAAAAAAACTTAGATCTTTTGAAGTCTGCAATCAAAAGCAAATTTGTTATAAGTTTATTTATGATTTCAACTTTATTAACTTACACTCTTCCATTATGTACTACATTTGCAGTCTGCTTAATTAGTGACAGTAATTGCTCTTAATCTTAATCATATATTCAAGCAAACATCAATGAAACATTTTCAAACATTTTGAAAGTTGCAAAAAAACTTCTGCTTTCTGTTAATGAAGAAATGAAAATGCCTCATTTGAGAATCAATGTAGAGTGAAAATATATAGAGCTATTACAGTTCTTTTCTTGATGATTTTCTAAACCAGTTACTTACTAATCTATGTAAAGTTACTCATTTCATCGAAAATCTATTAAAAATTTTACGAATCTTGCAAATAAAATTGAGCTGTGCAGTCACATTTGAATTGTTAAGGATTTTAACATTTACCTCACTCAAAGCGTGGACTCCAATAAAATATTTTCTTACTCTAAAAAAGGCTCAAAACATACTTTTTCAATTCTACGAGAGAACTGGCTAACAAAACTGGCTTTAATGAATGTTCATCATAACTAAACAATATAAATGGAGGAAGTTATCAATCATTTTATTGTTCAGATATCAAGTTGAAGAAATTTTATATAAATAACACAAGATCTTTTTTGTATTTTGAAATTGCTATCAATGTTAAGATTATTTTATTTTCCTTTATTGAATAAAAAAATATATATAGTATTACTATATATATAATATATATATATATATATATATATATATATATATATATATATATATATATATTATATGTATATGTAATATATATTATCTCGGAACTCCCCGAAAAAAAGTTTCTGGCTCGGCCGCAATATACTCATATATATATATTATATATATATACATATAATATATTATATATATTAATACCTCGTATTTATATATATATATATATATATATAGTATATATCATATATATATATTATATATACATAAACTCACAAACTCCTTAGTTTTGATGTAGTTTCACTATTCACTTCTGTACCTGTTCCTCTTACTATCACTCTCTTAGAACGCTATATCAACGAAAACAACATTATTCTTTCACAACCTTTCCTTCTTATCAAACAACTTATACTTTTAACTCTAGAACACAACTATTTTCAATTTAAAAGCACCTTTTTCAAACAAAACTATAGTCTAAGTATGGGATCTCCCCTTTCACCCATCCTTGCTAATATCCTTATACCAACATATTTAAAGGGGTTGATCAATTGCATATGATGTTTAGGGATACCTGTATACTTGGGATATTTGAGGGCACATTCATTTATTTTTGGACATGTCATACAATCCTGTAATATCTTTTTCACTACAACTCTACCTTTTGGAATCCATAAACCTTTATTTCTTATATAAGTCAAAGTAGAGAACACCTAAATGTTGTGCTACATACCCTGGTTTTCTTCCCATTCTTTAAATACTAAAGTCGGCACCTTATCCTCTCTATTCCTAAGAGTTTTTATATTCTGCTCCCCCTCCTACCTTCAAAATGAATTTTAATTTAATCTCTCCAACTTCTGGATCATCGCATGGCAAAGGCATTATTGATAAAGGTCTCCCTAAAGCGAAGAATAATTTTTATCACACCAACACCAGTGCATAAAACAAATATTTTCCTACCTGCCCTTACCTCGTCATCTCAACTCTGTAAAAACATTCCTATCTAAACTAATCCTTACTCATCTTCTAATCTTCTCCTTTCAAAAATTTTTCAAACGCTACTCATACAATACCTCTTCCTCATGTGTATACAAAATACTTGTGCTCATTGCAACAACCTACTCACCATCGTGAAACACACTGACTTCATTCGCCGTAATTTACCACAAAACTATGCACCTTCTCAAGACAACCCCAACTATGCTTACCCATAAACAGATGTTACCGCATGAACATTAACATAGACCACTGAACACCATTATTCACATTGAACCTTTCACCTTGAACGATTTACTGAATTCTTCTGCATAAAAAATTCAACAATTATAACATAAAAGAAGCGCTCAACATAGATCCATCAATAAAAACATTTTTGCACCTCAACTTTTTTAAAAACTACAACAAAACTTTCTATGATAACATTTATCTCTATGTATTCTTGTACTATACTTCTAATTTAGTTTATGTTACGCACTAGCAGCTGAACGAGGACCAAGTTTGGTCGAAAGCTTTTGCTAAATATTCCTACATAAATTATTTTATATTTAATAATTTGGCAACTGAAGCTGAAAAATTGGATTTCTTCTTTTATGAAAAAAGTTCAAAGATTTCTTTATTTATGGCATTACAAATTATTATTACTGCTGACGTCTTAAGTCAATTTACCTATATATATATATATATAATATATATATATATATATATATATATATATAATATATATATATATATATATATATATATATATATATTTATATATATATATATATATATATATATATTAATTTTATATACTGTATATATATATTATACTATATATATAGACTACTTTCTATATCTATATATATATATATTCCATATACTATATTATATATATATATATATATATATATTAATATATATATAATATATATATATATATATATATATATATATATATATATATAATTTCTTTTCCATTTTTTGAAACTCAGGACGATTTTCATACGACAAAATCTCTACTTTTTCATTCTATTACTTCAAAGCCGAACTTGTTTGTTTTCCTTCTATTATATTTTCAGTTCTAATTTCCGTTACTTTTAACTTCTATTTTTATTAATCTCTTTTCTATTCTTTACTTTAATTTTATAATTGCACTTTTTATTTTATGTTTATTGTATACATTTTATTGGATTTGTTTTGTTTGTTTTTTAATTTATATTTATCTTGTTAGGTTTTTATATATATTTTTTAAAATTTTATTTTGCAAGTTTTCCTATTTCAATTTTCAATACTTTAATTTTTACTTCTTTGATTCTGTAATCAGTTTATTCTCCAATTTATAAATTTTATTATTATCAACGTTCGAGCTAGAGTTGGTCTACTATTGAAATTACCTGCCCTGCACCTCGCCACACAGCATCGAAATAAGAACACCACGAACCGCACTCCGCAGAAATGAGCGCACCACACAACGCAACAGACGCCGCACCACACAGAAGTTATTTTTTCGCACAGGAACGGACCGTATCGCAATGCACCGCACAGAACCACACCGCACCTCACCGCACTGCACCGCACCGCACCGCACCACACCGCACCGCACCGCACCGCACCTCACAAGGGTACTGTAATTTTATCAGCATCGTGCCGCATAAGAAAACTGAAACTGTGTGCTGCACCCCATCTGTGAGGTGTGCTGGCCAACCCTAACCCGAGATATGCATTCGATTATTGTCATTATGTATTATATCCATTAAGTCCAATATACAAAGGACTGTGTTCTTATTCCGTATTCGTGTTTTCCTTTGCTTCTTTTTTCCACATCTTTAAAAGAACAAATATATTTTCAGATATAAGAAATTTGAATATTTTTATAACTTCCTATTTACAATAATGGAAAAGGAAAAAAGCTTAATGAAATGTAAATATATTATGTTTGTATTTTAATAAACATGTTTAATTTGCCATTAATATTAATTCCCTTAGAACGAAAAAATTTAAATTGCTTAAATTTTAATAGAAATTCGCTTAAGTATATATATTTTTCATGCTGTACACGTATAAGAGAAAGCATTTGCAAACATACACGAATACAAACACACAGAAATATATAATATATATATTATATAATATCTATATTATTATTTTATATATATCTATTATATATATCTATTCATATATATATTACTTATATATACTATTATACTATATATTTTATTATATATTATATTATTATACTTAAATCAAGCTATCTATATACTATCTTATATCTATATATATATTATATAGTATATTAATATTTTATATATAATATATCTATATCTATATATATATATCTATATTATATATACTATATATATATATATATATAATATATATATATACTATATTATATATATATATATATTATATATATATCTATATATATACTATATACTTTATCTATATAATATATCATATATATATAATTATCATACCTACTAATTATAATCATCATATATATATATACTATATATATATATATATATATATATATATATAGT
>JABUQX010095171.1:10000-12500 GCA_015478945.1 Trachelipus rathkii
TTATGATTCTCACTTTTTTTGAACCAAGTATTCCCCACTATCATTCTTCTTTCAACACACAACTCTAACAGGCTTTCTCCATTAACATTCCTCTCCCCTACCCCAAATGGTCCTATTATTCTTCCCACCCCCTCCCTTCCCACTCCTGCATTCAATCTCCCAATAGACAATTTTAATCATTTACGCCCAAAACTTTCCAACACTCACCATCACTCCAGAATCTTCTCTCTCCTCCTCCTCCTCTCGCTCCATCACTGGTGCTATGCGTATATAAAAAACCCACATTCCCGCAGAATTTCAATTTCACCCACATTATCCCCCCCTCGGAGACTCCCAAAAAAACCCCAAACCTTTGGCAAAACAACAACCCAACAACCTTACCGTTATCCACACTCTTTCCTCATAAACTATCCGACCCTTCCCCTCGCCTCACTCTCTCGTTCACCCCTGATATCACACCCTTGTATTTTCCAAAGTCCAACTCCCTCTTTCCCTTCAACTTAGTTTCAGTTATCCCCAGCACATCCAACCTTTTTCTTCAAGACATAACGCCCAGCTTCCTCCCTCTTCAAATCCCGTTTACGCCCCCTCACATTCTTACATCTCACACCCAATTAACCTCTTCTTCCCATCCTTGTTCCCCTTCTTATTATAACTACCTACTCAGGCCTGCATACGTTTTATGGGACTCCCCTTAGCACCTCCCAACACCTAAGCACCACCCGCTCCCCAAATATTTAACCCCAAACAACCACAATAAAAATAAGAAGTTAAATGAAACGATAATATTAAATCAAAGGTTAAACCCACTCTATAATTTATAGTTTACTCCTACACCCCACCCCCTCCCTCTCCCTCCTTCCCTCCCCTTTCTTTCTACTTAACATTTACGACCCGTTAAACTTATTTTCTATTAAAAATCTTATTGCAATGCATTTAAAAGTTCTTAAAATCACCTATATTTTATAAATATATATTTTTTATTAAAATATTAAAACCAACGAAAAAATTAACAAATACGACCATGACAATACAAAATAAAAATAAGAATAATAAAAATAATAATGAGACTATAAACTATAAAATGCGTTTTATTTAATCCTAATTAATAATCCTATATCTAACCTATTTTTAAGATATATGCAATAGCTATTTCCCTACACCGACAAATATATTTTTCTTTTTATGTCAATAATATATACAATTCACTATTCCGAATATTTACTTTAGTTTATGATATTGGAATAATACTTTCTTTATTTTTAAGTTTCCAGCCAAAAGTCCGTGCTTCGGTTCAATTAATATATATTTATATATATAATATATTATATTATATTATATATAATATATATATATATATATTATATATAATATATATATATTATTATATATAGTATATATATATATATATATATATATATATATCGCAGGGCAAATTTGTGCACTACGCGTAAATATAAGTTTTAAACTCTTTCAATATTGGCGAAATGTAGAGCTAGGGGTTTGGTTTTATGTTTGGTTCATACCTAACTCGCGGAAGTGTTGGCACGGGTTCATAAATTATAACCTATGTAACGAATGTGTGGGCAATTTAAATACATAATCCAATGAAAACGAAAAATAATGATATGAATGATTTTATTAATCAATCAACACATATTCTAACAAATCTCACAATGTGAAAATGCAGATAAAGGTGTCTAATATATGGGTTGTACCCAGTCTGGCTTTCACCAACAATCCTCAAGCAAGTTCGCATGATGACATGTAATCTGGAGATGTTCCTGAGGATGTTGTCCAATAGCGTTTGCAAGCTCCTTGAGTGTAGACGGAGCAATATTCAGCCGCAACACGCCTACCACAAACAAATTCCCCAACATGTTCAATAGGACTTCAGCCGGGCTCCCCGCAGAAATGGCCAGGAGTTTCTGATCCCTACCTTTGTAGTTAACGTGACGACCTGTGCAGGGTGCTGTGTGGCGTTTGTCATCGAGTAACAAAAAAATGGACGCGAAGGTCACTATATTCTCTTGGAGGATGTCTTCGTCATCCTTTCAGCCGTAGCGTTCCTCTGCCTGCAAGAATGCAATGACGTGCGAGCTACCCAAACAAAATCGCCTGCCCACTCATCACAGAGTCACCCCAAAAGAAATCCTTAGGGAGATATTGCAAGCAGAAAAGTTCTCACCTGCGCGTCTCCAAATTCGCCGACGTCCATCTGGTCCATGTATTGGGAACCTCGACTCATCTGTGAGTGTCCAATCTCCATACGCTTGTGAAAAATGAACTCTCTGATCATTCTGTCGTCTTCTCACTGTACGCTCGGAAATGGGCACATGTCTGACTTCACGGAGTCTGTGTTGTAGCTGTACGCTTGTTTGGAAACGATCACGAAGCACTGCCAGACCGAGAAATCTGTCATCTCTCTTGGACGTCGCCCTCGGGCGACCTGAGCCATGTCGTCTCCAGTTGCTGTCAGTCTTACCTGAACCGACGAGGG
>JABUQX010095171.1:17500-25000 GCA_015478945.1 Trachelipus rathkii
CCGTATGCAGTTTATGGTATACAGAGGTTCCTCTGTTTGCGCCGGTTTCACTTTAGTAGTTTCAGAAAAGGACAGTTTGAATATCTGTCCAAAATATTAAAAATATCAAATAATCAAGAACCAAAATCAAAATTTAAGCCAAATTTATATAATGAAGAACCATGGATGACCAGTTGATTGTACAGTATCCACTTTTCTTTGAATGGTAACGCCGTCACACTGCAGCTCGCTGTTATAAATGTTTTCAGATTGCCTGCAATCCATTCCTTTTGAAGGTTTTAGAGTTTGATGTGAACCTCTGTAGTACGTAACAAATATAGCGTACGAATATTACTTAAAATTAACAACATAACATAATGATATTTAATAACTCAAAATTTAATTATGTTTTTAAAAGTGATATCCTAGATTAATAAAGATTTTAAAAACATATGCAGCTTTTGGATACAAAGGTACTTTTCTCTAATGGTTAAAAGTAGATCATATTGTGTAAAAGTAAAATTTAAAAGCAATTGTAATGACTCATATGAAGAAAGACAATACTCCAAATAGAAAAATGACAACTCACAGATCAAAATGATTCATTGATACGGAAACAAATATCAATTTAATAAAGATGCAAGGTAACTAATTAAAAATGTACAAAATGTTTCAAACATATAAAATATTATATATATATAAATATATATATTTATATAAAATTATGTGTCTGATATTTATATATGTATATATATATAATAGAATATATATATATATATATATATATATATATATATATAAAATTCCACCAGAGTTTTGGGAGTTCCCGAGGCAGATTTAATTTAAAGGCTGACATGCCCTAATACACGGCGTTATTATGATAATTATTATTATTATTATTATTATTATTATTATTATTATTATTATTATTATTATTATTATTATTATTATTATTATTATTATTATTATTATTATTATTATTATTATTAATTATTATTATTATTATTATTATTATTATTAATATTATAATTAACTATTATTATTAATTATTATTGAATATTGATTAATTGTTATATTATTATTATATTATTGTTATTATTATTAAATTATTATTTATTATAATTATATTATTATTATTATTATATTATTATTATTATTAATTATTATTATATTATTTATATTAATAATTTTATTATTATTATTTATTATTATTATATTAATTATTATTATTAATTATTATTATTATTATATTATTATCTATTATATTATTATTATTATTAATTATATTATTTTATTATTATTATATTATTATTATTATTATTATTATTTTATTATTTATTATCATTATAATTCTTCTTTTCTTATTTTAATTATTAGTAATTATAATTTTTAACATAATATTATTATTGTAATTCTCTTGAATATATATTAATTTATATTATTATTATTTTTATTATTATGATTATTATTATTATTATTATTATATTAATTGTATTATTATTATTAATATTATTTTAATTATTATATTATTATTATTATTAATTATTATTAATTATTATTTTATTATTATTATTAGTATTAATATTAATATATATTATAATTATTTATATTATATTATTATTAATTAATATTATATTATTATTATTATTATTATTATTATTTATTATTATATTAATTATTATTATTAATATTATTTATATTATAATAATTATTATATTATTTAAATTATTATTATTAACCTTATTATTATTATTACATTATTATATTATAATATTATTATTATTAAATATTATGTATTACTATTGATTATTATTATTTATAATATTATTATTGGTTTATATTATATTATTATTATTGTATTATTAATTATATTATATTTAATTAATTATTTATTATATTAGTATTATTATTATTATTATTATTATATTATTATATTATTATTTATATTATTATTATTAATTATTATTAATAGTTATTATTATTATTATTATCTTATTATTATTAATTATTATTAATTATTATAATTATTTATTATATTTTTAAATTATTATTTTTATTACAATTATATTATTTTATTTTATTATTAGTGTTTATTTTATTAATTATATTATTATTATTATATTTATTATTATTAGTAATTATTTTAATTATTATTATTATTATTATTATCATATCATTTTTATTATTATAATCTCAATGTATGTATTATTATTATTACATTATTAATTTTAATATTAACATTATGTATTGAATATATTATATTATTATTATTATATTATTATTATTATTATTATATTATTATTATTATTATGATTATATTATTATTATTATTATTATAATTATTATTATTATTATTATTATTATTATTATTATTATTATTATTATTATTATTATTATTATTATTATTATTATTATTATTATTATTATTATTATTATTAATTATTATTTTTGATTTTATTATTATTAATTATTTTTATTTTTATTTAATATTTTATTATTATTATTTAATTTTTATAAAAATTTCATTTAATTATTTTATTATTATATTTTATTAAATTATATTATTATGTATTATTATTATTTATTATTATTATTATTATATTATTGTGTTATTTGTATGTGGTTGGAGGATTTGGAGGCCAAGGTCTTCCCCATTGATGACAAAAAGATCAACCAAAGATCGTTTGAATGTCTGTGGATTACCCATAAGTTACTGTTGTGCGTTAAAAAAAAAAAAAACTTTTTAAGCTTCGTAAAATGGGATTAATATCCTTTGACTACTTCAAACTATTCAGAAATCTACTTACTTCTGCATTGAGACTTTCAAGGGAGCTATATTATCAGAGGAAGATTGATGATTCAAAGAACGATCACGCTAAAATGTGGAGAGTTATCAATGGTATTTTGGGAAATGAAAGGAAGTCGGAAATTGATTGTATAATTAAAGATGGGGAAATTTTTTTTAATAAGGCTGATATTGGAGAATCTTTTAATGATTATTTTCTGAATGTTCCGTCAAGCTTGAGAACTGCAATCCCTAACATACCAAATACATTCATAAATAATATATCTCCACAAAGCTCATTCGCATTTATGCCTCGTACTCCGACTGAGATTGAGGAAATTATAAATAAATTAAAAGATAAAAACTTCCATACCTCCGCTCTTCCTGCTAGAATTTTAAAGATGGTTTCTGGTGAACTGGGGGAAATTCTCTCTGTACTTTTTAACAGATGCATATCAAATGGAATATTCCCTGATTTTTTAAAGATAGCGCGAGTGGTGCCACTTCACAAATCTGGAAGTCGTGATACACTCGGAAACTTCAGACCTATTTCAATCCTTTCAACAATAACTAAGGTATTTGAGAAGCTTATATATAACAGGCTTACATTTTACTTTATTAGAAATTCTTTTTATTTCTTTTCAACAATTTGGATTTGTGAAGGGGAAGGGAATTCAAGATGGAGTTTTGTCACTTTTGCATGATGTCAGTGAGAGCTTGTCTCGGAAGGAACATACTGTTGCTGTCTTTCTGGATTATTCCAAAGCATTCGACACAGTTGACATAAATACACTTACTGTCAATCAAGAAAGATATGGTATTAAGGGTGTATTTCTTGATTTTATTAGGTCTTATTTCAATAACAGGAGACAATATGTCCAAGTGAATGGTCTGCAGTCGGGTCCACAATATTACAGAGTGGTTGAGGTGGTGCCCTCTGGGTTCGTCCATGGAAACTTTATTTCATAAAAATATATAAATGATCTAGTTGGGAACGATTTCCAGGGTAAAAAATGTCTTATGTGCAGATGACAGCTATACTTTTCGGCAAAGATTTGGATTATATTCAGAGTGTTATCAAAATGATGAGACTACAAAATGTTTTAGATGGACTTGCGCTAATAAATTGACTTCTGAATTTAGTAAAAACGAAAGGTATGATCTTCTCACTCTCTCCTAATGTAAGAGCTAACCTTCATTTAAATGGTACGGAAATCGATATTGTAAAATCTATCAAATATCTAGGCATCATTTTACAACATAATTTAAAATTTTATGAAAATATATCACTATTGTATAAGAAAATTAGTAGAAACAATGGTATCCTATTTGCTCTGAGAAATTTAGTTTCATCCAAGGTTTTGACTGCTCTGTACTATTCCTTTATTTATCCATTCTTGAACCTACACTTGTTGGCTTGGGGTGGATCAAATGATAGTGCTCTGAGACCAATTATTGTTGCACAGAATAACGTGTTGAGAAATATTAGCTCCAATGATACTGTTCATACAGCTGAAATGTTTGCAGAGCAAGGTATCATGCCTCTTCGTTATTTGTACAAGTTTAAGCTTGGTCTATTCATGCATTCTAATTTGCTGAATGAGAGAAACCTTTTTTATAATTTTTGACAGAATAAATTGGCCACACAATTAATAAAACTAGAAATTGAAACCTTTTGAGGCAATAACGTTCTCAAAGGATATGGTTGCTGCAAAGTTTTGTAGAAAAGAAAATTTGCAGTGTTCCACTTCTGTGCAACTATCTTAGAGAAATAACAAATACCGCAAGCTTTAAGAATTCGCTACGGGAATTTATTGACTCCCAGTGATTTTCATTTATCAATGATTTTATTTGATTATACTTTGTTTACTCTCCTATGTGAGGCATAGCTTCAATTGTTAAACTATTGTCTGTTGTTAATTTGAAATTTGTAGAGCTTTTGAATTTATATTGTACACTTCATAAATGGTATATGGTATTTTATTAATTATTATATTATTATTATTATATATTATTATTATTATGTATTATTATTATTATATTTATGTTATTGTTATTATTATTATTATTATTATTAATTATTATTATTATTATTATTATTATTATTATTATTATTATTATTATTATTATTATTATTATTATTATTATTATTATTATTATTATTATTATTATTATTATTATTATATTATTCATTATTACTTATATTATTATATTATTATTATTATTATATTATTATTATTATTATTATTATTATTATTAATTATTATTATTATTATTAATTATTATTATATTATTTATTATCATTATTATTAAATTATTATTTATTAATTAATATTATTATTATTATTAATTATTATAATTAATTATTATTATTATTAAGATTATTATTATATTATTATTATTATTATTTATTATATTATATTATTATTATATTATTATTATTATTATTATTATATTATTATTATTATATTTATTATTATTATTATATTATTATTATTATATAGTACTTAATTGATTATTAATCGTCTAAAAAGTAAGACATTGACAGAAAGTCCCATCTATAATTTTTTTTCTCTTCCTTAAGAATAATCGATTCTTAAAGCTTTAGAATCTCACTCTTATTATTATATAAGTAATTAATTAATGAAAAGCTACAGTAAACTACTATTAAAATATTAAATCATCTAAATAAAGAATTTGATAAAAACCCTTTCATATTTTTAATAATTAATTTTAGAAAATAAGATTTCACAATCTTTTAAAAGGATATCGCTATTATGGGAAACTATATTAGTTCATCGCTTAATATTAGATAATAATTATTGAATATTTTATTATTTTTAAATTATTTTTTCTTGAATTGTTTTACGAAATATCAATTTCTGTTTTTATATATAATATATTATAGTAATATATATATATATATTATATAATAATATATATATATTAATAATATATATATATAATATATATATATATATATACTATAATAATATATATATATATATATATATATATATATACTGAAAACTTTACTTAAAACGTAAACTGCTATATTATGTAGGTAGAATACTCTTGGCATGTATAAAAATTTTTATTAACGATACACTATATAATTTTTCTTCTTTTCACAATATAAAGATTTTTAAAACAAACTTTAATTATTACAAAAATATACACAAGATAAGTTAGCTTTTTCGCCTTACTCATTAATCGAAGGCCTCCTCAGATCTAAACAAAGGAATAGTTTTAATGAAAACTAATATAGTAAATTGTTTTTAAAAATTGGTTGGTTATTTCTTAACTGTCCTTCTTCTTGATGTTTCCCAAAATGTTCGAAGTAAGTAATATAGAATTTTGAATATCATCCAGTCTTATGTCTCCAGGAATCCTGTTGAAAAATGATTACTGAATCTAATATTTTTCTTTTCTTGGTATGATTGCAAAATAAAATGGGAGTCGCTTCTTTTATATTGATTTTATGGTTATGTTCAGACCGATGAGTGGTTAATGCAGAATTAGTGGAGTCATTAATTAAATCTGATTTATGCTGATAAATTCTTCTATGATAGTCATTAGTTTCACCTATGTAGATATCTTGGCAATCATGACAGGGAATCTTGTAAATGCAATGGGTATTATGTAATTTGGATTTTGGGGGCTTATATATATATATATATATATATATATATAATATATATATATATTATATATATATATATATATATATATATATATATATAATATATATATATATAATATATTATATATATATATATAGATATATATAATATATATATGTATTACATTATATATATACTATATATATATATATATATAGTATACTGCTTATCTTATTTACCTTAGCTTAAAGAAATAGATCTAATTTTTTAAGTCTTACTTGTCATGTTCCAATATTTATAAAACATAAATGTTACAACTGTTTCGAATTAAAATCTTTTTGAAATAACAATAAACGTTTATATTTTTTAATGGATTTAACTTTGAACCAAGTACAAAATATTTTTTTTATTAATCCTTACCGCCTATCAATTTCTGATTTATTTAAAAAGAGTTTAACTCGGAGCATTCATTGGAAATTCAAACCGTTTTTCGATTCATACCCCAAACAGTAAGAAAATCACTTTAGTAATGTAGTAAGAATTCTAAAATTAGTTAACTATATGCTGTATATTTAGTTCTATTTTTATAATCAGAATATACAGTATATATTTTTCAAATTTCAACATTTGAAATTAAATTCCTTAAATTATAAAAAAAAAAGAGGTTTATCAATAAAGTATATTTATCGTATTTAATTTTTTCTTAAGCTTTAACATTAGTTAAAGTTTAATGTTAAATATATTTGTCATCGGCTGACTACTTCCAATGACAGTATAGGAAGGTTCCCGAAATTGCAAAGTCAAGCACTGCTGGAATGTCCCTTCCCTTAGTCATCAATGGAAACAAAAGATGAGTCTACTCTCTTGGATATAAGTTTACTAGATTACTTCAGAGCATCAGAAGCCTACTTTTGAAATAAAGTCTATTGCAATCTCGGTATATCTAGTCTATCTGATTACAATGTATTCATGAGTCTACCTTCGAAGTACAAGTCCCTACTTTGATGTGCAGGTCTACTTAGTGTACTACTATGAGAAGTCTAACTTCTGAAGTGCAGTCCGACTTCAAACTAGTTTTACTAGTTATCTCCCACCCGTAGTACCTACTGTGGA
>JABUQX010095172.1:0-15000 GCA_015478945.1 Trachelipus rathkii
GACGGCTAAGCACAAACTACTGCCTCGCGGTGAAGATGAAGAGTACACAATTTATACCTTTTATATGGACTATCGATTTGCGGAATGAGGCTGTTACGAATTGCGGGACCAATTAGGCAGTTCAGCATTTATGTATTCAACACGATGCAAGTGATATATATGCTTTAATTTTTATGTTTAAATGTCTATCAGTAAAGGGAACAGCCGTGACTGTTCCACTGGGCAAGTCCTATAAAGGAGAGGTGTACTCGAATGTTATTGTCAGGTAGGACGAAGCCTATAACCTGAAGAAGATAGAGCTAGAAAGCTAAGGAACCATATTACGCGGGGGTCACCCTCGAATTTGGAGATCGCGAGAAAAGTGTTTTCAACTTCAGCTAATACGTGATAACATCTTGGCTCAGAAAATGTATGCTAGTATTACTTTAACTTTTTCTAACATTACGCTGTAAATTATCGAATTATGGGTGCTCGTCGATCATACTTATACAACTTTATATTGTGGCCAAATCTGGCCATCGACTGTCGTTAAGGTTTCAACAGGGTAAGCTAGCGTCAATAAACTTTTTGTTCGCGACCGATTAACAGTTAGGTTTCCGTCTGAAGTAGGCCTGATTCCTTTCATCAGAGAGGCTATCGCTTTCGATCTAGCTTTCTCACGGCTATTTCTTGGAAAATCGTAGTGATAATGGCAAGTTGGTAGACAGTTTATTGCAATCATGTCGCAGGATTTTTTCTTAGATTTTTGGTGAAAAAAGAAGTCAGTTGTTTTGTAAAGGTTCAGAGGTTAAAGTTCCAGTGAAACAGGAATCTTCTAGCAAAAAAACGAAGTGTAAATGCAATGAGTGGAGTACGGTAGCCACGGTCATTGTGCTTCAAACGTAACTGGCGAAACAAGCAAATAAGCTTTCGGAGACTTTAGACACGTACTGGGTCAGACGCGCACAGACCCCCTTCTTCATCGTGGAAAAGTTGCACAGAAGAAACGTCGTCTCTTGCCAACAACCTCACCCACAGTATGTCCGGTGGCCTGATATACACGCGAGTAGCGAGTCTGTTCGCTGCATGCGTGCCGATCATTAGATATTAGTCTGCCAAGCAACTCGAGCTCTTCTCTATCTGCCTGAAACAATTGTAGATTAACATTTGCAGCGCCAGACCTTGTCAACAGCGAAAGGAATTGATCAGATCTTAGTAACCGTCTTTATAGGGCTGGTGCGAGAGGTATGAAGCTGGCGGCGCTGATAAGCGAAGCCAAGAGCGGTTACTGGGCGTGGCCCAGACCCTATAATTTCGTAATAAAGCTCCGTCAGAGGTCACGCGCGCCTGCTTCAACAGCGTTCGTTGGGAATCGCATAAACAAATCTGAGCCGAAATCCTTCTTTTCCATCTATTGTGACTTGCAGGCTTTGGTAACCCTATTCTCCAAACGCGGAAAGATCCTAGAGGGTTGACTGAAACTCAAAGACCAAATTCGCTGACCTGTCAGAATGGGTGAATTAATGGGAGGAAAATGGACGGTCAGGGCGCTCTCCCAGTTCTGGAGAATAGCCCAGCGTTTCAAAACTTCCAGTTGGGTTTCTGCATAAGGTATTTCACCAGGATCCGTTGATAAAACTGGGATCATGAGTATCGGCCGGTAGAAGTCCTTCTCAACTGGTGGGGATTGTGGTCTTGTGGTCTTTTTTGTTTCTGTAAACGAGCTTATGACATGGAAGCGCAGAGAACTGGAGTGATCCTTAAGATTACAGACGACTTGGTTCTCCGGACGCAGAGATCCTCTCTTATACTATCCTTCCGGTCAGTCAAGGAAAAGAGGGTTCGGTAGCTCTTGGTGCTCATGCTGACGCCACTGTACTCGTGATGAAGGCTCCGCGATGGAAAAATGTTAAGTGAAGGTAATTAACGTCTGATCGCGACGTTCAATGGACTAGTCCGGTTGCAAGTATTCTACTTAAGCTACACGAATTTCTCGTCTGCTGTCATTGGTGTGATGAGAGGCTCTAGATATGCCGTGATACGGATGTCAGTTCTGGAATATGGGCAGCACTCGAACTGAGCTATGAGTCATATGAGTTTACAAGGTAATTCTTATGGCTTCCATTTTCACCGCACCACAACCTCAGTACTAATTGAGGAAAAAAAACGTCGAGTAGACTCTGCCGCCATCCTCGTGGCGAGCCAACCTTAAATGGTTTACCCATGTCCTGTAAAATTCTTACAATCATTTCTAGGACACTAGATGACACTAACATACGCAACTGTCACACTTAACTCCTGAAACGAATTGTAACGCGTGCTTGACCTATCACGTCATCTCGCCTAAATCTTTGGGAGCTGATCGCAAGTCCCAGTTTACTCTCCACGCCACCCTAATTGACCACCAGCTTGACTAGTGCTGCCGTAATAGTTGGTCAGGCTCTCCACTCCTACTACATACCTGCTAGATCCCCATCCAAAAATAGGAATCTTAATCTCACTGGACCTTCCGATCGTTCTCCTGAGTGAGCCTTAAAGTTGAATCCGATGTAGCCAATCTCTCATCGAAGGGAAACATCGAGTGAATAAGGTCTGCTTCGCTTTAAAACCCCACTTACCACGCTCTGACACCGATTATGCCAGAGATACCTCAGAACCCATCTTACTGGGCATTTGCAACACAGCTTATAACATCTTAACCTGCTCAACATTCTTTACAAAAGGTTCGCAGTCCTTGCTAATTCTGCTCCCACCATTTGCTTGTCCTGACCTCTCTCTCCAATCTACCACGCCTGCCTTGTTAAAGTCATCATTCCTGTCATTTACTGACGGCTTACTCTAATGTTGTACTGAGGCTCTTAATATGGGCCAGTGTCGTATTTTAGGGTTTGTGTGTGTGTGTGTGGGTGGTGTGGTTTGTGTTGTGTGTGTGTGCTTCTGGTCCTTCCTGACCGTAACTCACCATACTCGCCCCCAGCTTTCAAGTTTTTACCGGAGAATTAATGACTATTAAATTGCCCTTTCCTCCGAATTTCATTTATTACCAGACCATCTTATGTCATTAATCTCAGATTTCGTTCAGACGCCCTCCAGGCGCCTAAAGACAATTTCTAAAAAACACAATGGTATTCGCTGAACAACAATTTCTAGATTAGTCATTTGAAGTAAGAAAAAAATCATAATATGGTAACGGGATACACGTAACGAGGGTAACTGACAACAGAATCGCTGTAGGAGCCAAATGGCCGCTCTTCTTCCGGAGCTGTTCTAGGTACCTCCCGGAAACCATCGTCGACAAGGCTTGCCTTTCCCAATCATACTATTATTATCCTGCTCCCGACAAGCTTCCAGTCTTAGCAAGATGCTGGAAGACATCAATCGAGGGCGAAAACTTGCATATAAGTCGAACATTGGTGATGGTTTCCTCCATCGAGAAGAGCGCTGCATGAGGTGAGACTTGCACGCCTTCGAGGCCACACAAATTACTCACAGTCACTACACTGTCATGAGACCCCCTCCCATCTGCAAATTTGCTGTCCGCCATAACTTCGAATCCGTACATATCTATTGATGTCCCTCAACTGACCCATTGCCGTCGCATTCCCCTACTTATAATCCATAGATAATAAAAATACCCAAATCTAATCTAATCCTTCCACTAACAGTAAACTCTTTCCTATTCTTCAAGAATTGAAATATTCTTCCGCACATATATTTTGTTAGTAATATCAGGACTATTTCTAATGTACAGAACACATTAATAGTTCTTATTATTATCAGGTAACCTGCTTTCGCCATTCAAATTTTCCTTGAGATTTAAAATATGTATGAGCCATGATACCCCATGGAGTTGATTAATCATCCCAGTTTGGCCGCTTCTCTGTGCCATGTGTCCTATACATAACCATAATTATATAATTAATATATATATAATGGCCAGCACCCGAAGCATGCTGTAATTAAAACAACGGTCACATTGGAAATATAATAACATTTTTGATTAAGCAACCGCTAATGCAACTCGATGAACTTACAAAACAAAAATTTATTTTATCTAAATTTATTAATAACACATTAAATATAGATAATCTAGGTCTGGCAAAAAGTACTTTCATCACAACCTCAATCCTTCAGGATACAAGGCAAAGGTTACCAAATGTTTGTTTAATTGCTCTGGAGAAAAGTTATTTTTTCTTTCATGTCCTTTTTTAGGGGGTTCGAGCCGAACGGAGGGACAGAGGGGGACGAAGTCCCCCCGCGTCACCCGGTATGTAGCCGAGAAACTCTCCGACTCTGTCCATTTTGTTGTTTACCCGTGGGTAACCTTTAGTTAAAAAAGAAAACAAATTCACAATTTGCCCTTTGCGGGCTCAAAGAGTTCCCTTGGTTAGATTGCAAAAAACGGTAAATTAGGCTCAAGTTTCCCAACATTTTTAACTATTTAAATTTAAAAAGCGTATTTTTTTATTTCATGGTAAGATGTTCCGAATAATTAAAATGAAATTTACGATGTGTGTTCTAAGTATAAATTTTAGGTATTGGAATTGTCTAAACCCCAAAGTCTAATAAATATATATATATATATATATAAAATAAAAAATACATAATATATATAATATATAATATAATTAATATATATATTATATTATATAATATATATATATATAATATATATATATCATAATAATATTAAAAGAAATCTAAAATAATAAAAAATAAGTTAATTTTTTATTAATATTTTTCTCGAATAAAAAATATCAAATTAATTAAAAACAAAATAAAATAAAAATAAAAAAAAACTCAGAAAAATATATATATAAAGTACTGATAGCAACGCAGAACTAAATCTCATAAAAATATTAAAGGCATAGTCGACACAGAAAAAATCCTGAATATATATTAAATGGCCGATAGTCAACGCAGAAAAATCACAGAAAAAAATATAACAAAATATACCGATAGTCAAGGCTAATGTTTCTTACCTCCATTGATTTCAGCGTCAAGGAGCAGCCCCGAATGCTCCTGGTATTGATCAATTGTAAAGGCCATCTCGATTCCTCCAGTGTGCTAAATCTCTATTTTCCTCCTATTGATTATATATAAATATTATAATATATATATATAAATATATAATAATATATATATATATGATATTAGATATATATTATAATAATATATAATATATTAACATAGTGATGGATATAAGATTAGGACTAATTATATAATATATACTATATATTATATAATATTAATTATATATATATATATAAATAAATAAAATATATATAAAATATATATATTATAGAATAATTATAAGTAAATATATATAATAATAAATAATATATATATATTAAATATTATTTATAATAATATATATAATATATATATAAATATATAATATTATTATATATAATATATATTTATAGTATATATATGTATATATAATTATAATATATATATATATATATATATATATTATATTTATAATATATATATAATAAATATTAATAATATTTATATATCTACTATTGCCAGACTGTGTAACATATAACTGAAGTCGAATGATTGTTAAATATATAGCGAGTGAGCTGGGATGCTATGTCTCCTGGTATTCATTTGTATATGATGGGTATAAAATCATTAGAGCGGGGGTGGCAGAGGGAGTGTTTAGAATATGGAGAATGAAGGTGGTGTGCTCTACCTTTTAATCGGCGATTTGGTGTGGTGGGAATTGAAAAAATTTGACAAGGTCAAGAGGTTGGCAGTTTGTAAAAGGGAGGTTTGATAGTAACCACAGATAAGAGTAAGTTATGGCTTGAGTGAGGAAAGTCTCGGTGAAAATTATTCTAGATGGTGAGCGCTGTAGGAAACCAAGGTGTCTATTTTAATATTTAGAATATAGTTATGAAAAGGAACTGATCATGCAGAACGTAGCATTAAAGTTGTGAATGGCAGGAGGTTGGCTGGTGCAATTAATCTTAGTGGATGTATAAGGACTAAGTCTTGAGTACGCTAAGGTTTACATGAGGGTATGTTGCTACTGTGTTAATGTATAGTAGTGAAATAATGGTCTGGAATATAGAGTTATAATCAAAACAATGTGTTCAGATGGACATCTTAGGGGCGTGCTAGATTGAGAGAATTGATAAAATGAGGAAAAACGTAATTAAGACTGTGTGGTGAAGAAAGGGGAAATGGACGAATTAATGAAAGTAGCTGAAATGTGTTGGTCTGTCGCCGAAAAAAGGAGGATGATAGCCGGGTTTGTTTAAGCGATGTACGTGTGAGTGTGCTAGGAACGACCGTCTGCGAGACCGAAAAAGTGGACTGAGTTAGTAAAGGAAGGAATACCTGGAGAAGAATGGAAGTTTGGCAGAGGGGAGAAGAACAGGTGTATAATAAAGCTAAAATTGAGGGTTTTGGCACTTTTTGTGAGGAGAGGAGATAATGATGTGGCCCACCTGGGCCAAGGGATGACCTCTACATTGACGAGAAAGCATAGTGAGTGGTCCGTTGCGGTCCGTGAAATAGCTCTAGGCGTGATTTTTCGACTACGACGAGTTTCTCACTCCTAGTAAAAGAACGGTAAGGCTGGCCTATCTTTAGACTTGCGTCACATCCTTCACTACTTTCTGTTCCGGGGCAGTCTCACCTTACTGCCAGTTTTTGGGGCAGAGAAGGTGGTGGATATATACTGCATTGAAAATATAAATAAAAATAATATATTATATAATAATAAAATAAAATAAAATAATAATAATATACTAATATTGAATATAATATAATATTAATTATATATTATATAATATATATATTAATAAAGTAATATATATAAAATATATAATATATATTATAATATATATAATATTGCTTTAATATATATAATATATATAGATATAATTACAAATACACCGACTTCCGGGCTAAGGCCCTTTTCAGAAGGAGCGGGCCAAAAAATAAATAAATTAATATATAAATTAAATAAAAAATACTAAAGAAATAAAAAATAATAAAAGTAACAAACCCTTGCCTAACGCAATCCTCAGGGGGGCAGACGCGGGGCAATAGAGGAACGATGAAAACATTGGCGGGAAAATAAAAGAGGCAAGAGCCCCAACAAACAGATGCTGAAATGAGGATCCAATAACGATGAATCTGAAGTCCAAATTCACAGATCACAGTTGACGCAATTACATGCAGAAACAAGCCAACTCTTGTCGAGGCGACGCAGTGGTGAGAAATGCAGAGTCAATTCCTCGGACCGTGCCGTGAATACCCTATAGAAAGAGATAGGGGCACTACGTCACGACGTAAAAAAGAGGTCAAGGGATGCAGCGATTATGGGACGATTAATTAGCCTCTGCCTACTCTTCAATCCAATCCAAAAGAGGGTAACCAAATCCACCCCCAAAGTGAACAGTAATCATGCAGGGCCCATCACCTTTATGAAACGATCGACAAAAAAAAATCACAGCAAATCTGAACAACCATTTTGAGGCCATTAGCAGACCGACTCGTATGAGGTCTCACAAGAACAATTCATATTATCGTTTGTGCTAGAATGTTATGGTGGGTAATAGCTGTAGAGCATATGTCAAAGGGATAGCAACGTCGGAGGGGTATATTTTATTTTAAGAACGAGGAATTATAAAATGAGTTTTTGTTATAAATGATTAACTCACAATGTAGCTGTAGGTATATATATCGTTACCATTTCTGGTGGACACATGCAAGCCACTAAGAGATCCAACCAATCGGCAATGAAATAAATCGGGAAAGCTGTTACCTATATATGTGAATTTTTGTGTTTATTTTTGGAAGCGTTTGTTTACTTTCAGTTTTTTTTGTGTCGGTTTTTTCTTTTCTGATTTTTGTTTTTTTTCTTATGTTGTTTTTACTTTTTTTTTCTATATTTTTTTTTTTTCATTTGTTTTTTTTTTTTTTAATCTTGATTTACAAAAAAAATATTTTAAGAATGAATTTTGATTTAAATAGAAACACCTATGAGAATTTCGTAAAAATCTTTAGAAAATTAGAAATAAAAATTTAATAACAAACTCGATAATAGACAATGTAAATCATGCGACAAGAAATAAATTAACAGTTGTCTCGTGACTTATATAATAACGATATATAATATAATTAATTATATATGAATAAAATTAGAGGTCTAGTAACATATCTATATATATATATATTTGGTATATAAGTTATATGACACCACAATGTACCTGTATATATATCTATTATATATATATATAAATTTAAAATACAGTTATAATATATATAATATATATAAATATTATATAATATAATATATATATTAAATAATATATACTATAATAATATAATAAAGTAATATAAAATATAGATATTATATATATAGTAAATTTAATATATATACATTAGTATTTAAAAGTATAAGTAATACATATTATATATCTATATATAATATAATATTTTATAATAATATATATATATATATATTAAATATATATATAACTAATATTAAATAAATTAATTAAAATTATATATATATTATTAGTATATAATAATATAATATCTAGTATATATATTATAATAAAATAGTATATATATATAGTATAGTATAATAAGTATATATAATAATTATATGATATATATATATAATAGATATATTATATATATATATAATTTAATATATATATAAATAATAATATTCGGAAGAAGTATATATACATATATATTATACTATATATTTATATAATAAAAAATGTCTTTATATTACAATAAATATAATACATAATAGATGTAGAATATATATTTATATTAAGAATATATATATTAATGTAATATATTATCATAAATATATATTATATATATATTTAGTATAGTAATAATATATATATATATAATAATATATAATATAAAAGTATATAATATTATATATATACTATAATATATTATAATAGTATATTATATAATATAATATTAATATATAATATTATAATAATTATATATATAATATATATATATATAATATATATATTACATATATAATAAATATATAATAATAGTAAAGAAGTGTATATATAAGTTAGAATTATTATATATAACGAGTACTATTATATACTTATATAATAATAATAATTATACATTATATATTATATATTATAATATATATATTATATATATATATATAGTATTATTAATATTTATAGTATCCTGATATTATATATATATAATAATATATAATATAATAAATATATATATATATATATATTAATATTATATATATTTAGTGTCTTTTTTTATGGAAATTGTGTACTTAATATGTAATAAGTATATATATATATTACTATATATATATATAATATACCTATAGAATAAATATAATATATAATAGTATAGAGTATATATATATATATATATGTATATATATAATTATAGATATTATATATATAATTATAATAATTAAAATTATATAGCAAATATATTGTATAATTATATAATAATATATAACAGTATTATAATATATATAATATATATTTATATTATAATATATAAGATATAATATTATATACGATATAAATATATATATTATATATATATATATATATATATAAAATATATATTATATAGTAGGGCTACCCGGGGTAATATAATATATATATTATAATATAGATATATTAAAATATATAAATAATATATAGTAAGTATATTATATAATAATATAATATATATTATTGAATAATATATTAGATTATGTAGAAATTTATATAATATAGTATTTTATATAATATTATATATATAGTATATATAATATACATATATATAATATATAAATTATACTATATAATATACTATATATATATATATATAATAATAATATGTATATATATAAATATATATATAATAGTATATATAATAATATATATATATATATATATACTATTATATAATATATATAGACAGATATTAATAATATATATATATATAATATATATATATAAGTCATTATTTATATAGTGAATAGGTAGTAGTATTTATAATAAATTATATATATATATTATATATATATATATATATATATTATAATCATTATATAAATATATATATAATATATAGATATTATATATATATAATAATGGGTCACGGGTCCCAAAGCAACATCTCATGTAACTAAACTAAATCTATAATAATTTAAGAAGTTCGGAGATTCAATTCCTAGAGATGATAAATTTTATCTATGAATAAAAAAAAGTTCTTTAGAAAAAAAATGTTTAAGAAGTTTAAATTAAATCTAATCCTTATCCTTATGAGAAGAACGAAGGAGCCTCAAAGTTGCCAAATGTCGCCGAAGATGTTCAATGTTTTTTAACTAAAGGACATCCGCAAAGGGTAAAGTCCAATCAAAGATGGGACAGAGTAGAGTTCTCGCCTACCCGAGGACACGATGGGGAGACTTCGTCCCCTCTGTCCACTACGTCGCTCGAAAGGACAAATAGAAAGAGAAAATAAGAAAAATTTACATTATCCATATAGAGCATCAATAAAAAAAAAAAACTATTGGTAAGCTCTTGCACTCGTTACTACCGCAGAAATGAAGTATCTGAGAGTGTACCTGCCAGAACATAAAAACTGATATTTTATGTCATAGAAATTATACGAAAAAATATAATTTTTTAAGTTTTATCCACACACAAGCTTTGCTAAATCGATTGTATTTTATGTCATCAGAAGTTATAGTTTTATTGCCACACACAAGTTGCTATCGTTGTATTGGTTATGTACATCAGATATATTATAAATGATAAGCTAATAAAATTATATATAATATATATATATATATAATATAATAATATATAATATAATATATAATATATAATGGGAATAAAATCCGTCTGACCCCCCCAAAAATTCTATGTTTAAGAAGTGAATATTCGATATTATATCAATAGTATCTAAGATAGCGAGGCGGGAAATATGTTTATTAAACGGCCATATTGGATCATTTGGTTCTCAAGAATTGTGCATAGTAGAAGTTGGAATATATGTTAGGGTAAATAATATGAAATTAGAATAACAGTTGTGTTTTAAGGTTGCAAATATTTAGTTTGTGCTTATAATGGAGTAAGTAATTAAATTTTTTGGACAGTGATTACTATTTATATGGATTTAACGACCTATTTGATATTTGTTATGACAAATCCACTTTATTAAGGTTTTTGCAATGCATTTTTATAGCGTATTCCTTTTTTTCATCAAATGGCATTTTGACTTTTTTAATAAAATATAATTCTTATATTTTGAGTTGGCAACACTGTTAACAAAACACGAATGATTTGCTAGGTTTTTTGCATATTTTAGTTCTACAAGATGAACAGTATCAAGTATTCAATTGATTAATTAAGTGAATAGACTGAACAGTTAATATGGCTAATTAGGTATACTATATATTAATTATATATATAATTTATAATAGAATATAATAAGTATATATATATTAAATATATATATATATATATTATATATATAAATAATTTTAAGATATATCTTCACAGCCACTAAACAGTCTATCAGTAAAGGTTACTTTTACGGCACAGTGGATCATTAAAGTTTAGGGCTACTTTACGGCACAGTGATCAACGAGCTCCCTAAAGATGGATTAACCTTTTAGGGCTCGAGCCGATTGGGACGACGGAGGGGGGACGTTTTCTATACTCCGTAGGGGATGGTCGGAGGAACCCCTCGCGTCACCCAAAGACAAGAGCGGGGTCCGAGACACCCGTGAGGGGGATTAGTCCCTTGAGTCCGACCTAAGAGGCGAGTGACCCCGACTTCCTGACATCGGGGCGGACTACCCGTGTTTATTCGTTAGTGATACCAAAAAACAATAAATCCCAAAAATTAGTACTTTTTGGGACATTTTATTCGCTAACAATCTATTCGTACCTTAATCGTCAAACATCTTGGGTACATTGATTTATAATAATATAATAATATAGATAAATTATAATATATAGTTATATATTATTTATTATTATTTTTTATTATTATTTATTTATATTATATTTATATATATATTATATATATAGATTATATTATATATATATTCCAAGAAGTCGATATATCGATTATTTTATCTATATTTATTTTCGAATATTCTAAATGTCAGGGGCATGGTCCTGGCAAGCTCTATATATTATTATATATATTTTTATTTTTTTATAATAATTGATTTTATATTATATTATGTTTATTTATTTTTTATTATTATATTAATATTATATATATATAGATGTTAATATTTATATATGTATATTAATATTATATTTTTATATTTTATGTATTATTATATCTTATATTTATTATTAATATAGTATTAATATATATTTATATATTTATTTATAATATATTTATATATATATATTTATTATTATATACTATATATATATTTTATTATATATTATTAATATTTATTAGTATATTATTATTTTATATATTATATAGTATTTATATTTTTTTATTATAAATAATAATTATATATATCTTGGTTTGCCCCTGGTGTGAAATGTCCAAACTACATACAAATAATCCTGACGCAAAGTTAGTGTTACTTGCTTTATATATATATATATTATATTATTAATATATAGTAATATATGTATATATATATATATATATAAATATATATCCTATATATATTATTATATAATAATATTAATATATGTATATATAATTATATATATATATAATATACTATAATAATTATATATATTATATATTATATATTATAAATATATATAGAAATAATATATATATATATATATATATATTATATATTATATATATATATATATATATATATATATATATATATAAAAGTAATATATATTTATATATATATATATTTAATTATTAGTATATATATAATTATATAATTATAATGTATATATAAATATTATATAAGAATAATACTATACTACTTATAGTATATATATATATAATATATTATAAATTATATATATATAATATTATATTATAAAATATATATTTATATATATATATAAATAAAATATTTAAAAATAATTGTGAAAAGTATTTATTAATTTTAATATATAATTATAGTAGTATATATTATATCTAATAGATATAATACTAATATATATATATATATATATATATTCAAAGAAACAAGGAATCTGCATTGAAAATCAGTTGGAAATTACACACACACACACAAAAAAAATCAAATTTTCAAATATTAAATAAATTATGGAGAGCATTTATTAAAATTTATCTTTTCTTAATTCTTTTTCTAATTTAAATTTCAATTCATTCGTTCTCTCCATTTTTTGAAATTATTTTCGCTTATTTCAATATTAACCACCCCAATAGCATACCTATAATTCGTAAAATTTAGCTGGTAAATTCGATTATTATTTCTCAATTCAGAATAATCTTAGGCAGATGGTGCAACTCCCTTCATGAATCCTGGATGGTATTGGAGTTCATATTTTTTAACTTTTAGTTTTTTTTAGCTTAAACTATTAAACTATCTCCACCCCTATGTTAATTCGATAATCTTACCTGTGTGTACTGTTCTATGGGTTAAAAAGTCTTTGGCTGGAACGGCCCCCGACTGCAACGAGGAAACGTTTGCTCACTTAGGGGCTGCTAACTAATCGAACTTGCTGTCTTACTACTTTGCTTTCGCTCTGAATGATTACTGTTTCGTCTGGAGGGAAGAGGGGTGGGGGTCCTCTAAGCCTGCAGAATGCAATATCGAGGTGATTTTCTTTGGCTTGTGGGCATGCATCCCATTTTTTCCTTTCAACTATAATTATAAGCCTTTTTAACTCTGCTTGTTCTTTCTGTATTTGTGACCGGAACACTTCTTTAAGAAATTAATGAAGTCTTCAAACGAATGAAACACGTTTTTTTTTTTAATTTCATTCAAAAATTATTAAAAATCTATTCTCCTTGATAATAAAAACTCTATTCTCCGTAGAAAATACAATAATCTTGGTTTCTCTTCTTCACACACTTTCTGACATTTTGAAAAAATATCAATGCTAACCTTGCTTCTTTCTCTTTTCCACCTCTTCTTTGTTGTCATTCATTAGTCACAGCTCGTTTACCTTCAGCTAAAGCTGAATGATTAATTCAAACAGATGACTCTAATTTAAGTTTATAATTCCTTCTCAAACCTCACCAACTCATTTATGTCTAATATTTACTTTCATAAAAGATGTTATTTAATACTAAAAAGTCGCCTTGTCTGGCATTCCTCCTGTGGTCCTAAAAAAATTATGCTTTCAGCTCTAACCTAACCCCCTCAGTTTTCTTTTCACTTATGATCTATCTATCTCCACGTCACCTCTTTTATTCTATGACGATGATAAGCCCTCTTCACTGACCAAATTTGCAGTTGTCCGTTGTGGATTTTAATGGCTTTGGGTCTAGCTGGTGTCACCGGGTGTGGGCGTGGCGCGCCGTTACTGTCGCGCCTCGTTCGTCTTTGCTGTTGTGTTCTGTGCGTTGGTTAATTTATTATCACCTTGGAGGTCTGTGTCGGGGCACCGTGCTCGGGCTTCGTAGGGGGTCTGTCGTCCCTCTTCCCCTCGGGTCAGTCTGGCAGGTTCTGGGTGGCTCGATCGTCATGTGATCCTATCCACTGCTAGGATCGTCGGCTTATTTTCTAAGCAAGGGTCTTTGGACGGCGGGCTACTGTCGCGGCCTGGAGGGACCACGTATGTGCGTACAATAAGCCGGGTGTCTTTCCACTCTCTTCCATTCGCCATCAGTCTCACACCCTTACTGCAACCATTAATATATTTAATTTTTTCATCACCCCTTCATTCAGCATATTCACTTTATGGAGGTGTCGAGTTTGAGAACCATGTCTCAAACTCTAAAACCAATAAAATTAAACCAACTCCATTTCAATTTCGTCTTACATCATGCTTCACCATCGACATACCCTCATTTTCTCACTTATTTTCTTCAGTGTAAAAATTTAATCTACACATCTTCTAC
>JABUQX010095173.1:0-2500 GCA_015478945.1 Trachelipus rathkii
TATACTATTATACCTATTTATATTCTATATATATATATATAACTATATTGAAGTATATATTAATATATATATATATATATATATTATATATATATATACTTACATACTTACTCCTTATATAATATTATATCATATTATATATTTTATATATACTTATTATTATTACCGTAATATATAATATATAATACCTATATAATTTATGTTAGTATCATATAATAATATATATATATATATATATATATACTTATATATATAATATATATGTATATATATATCATATATTATATACTATATATACGTGAATACTATATATATATCCAGGCCGAGCATCTTAACTAACTTCTAGCGCCCAATGGGCCCAAAATTTATTTTTGCGCCCCTCATATATAATATTAAATATATATATATATATACTATAATATATATAGTATACTATATATATATTATATATATTATATATTATATATATGCAATACAGTATAATATATAATATAAATATATATATATATATATATTATTATATATACTATTTATATAATATCAATACTTACATTATTTAACATTAACATGTCAAATTAATGATTCATTTCAGGTTTTCCTCTTGCCTTTTCCGTTAGCAATTGTCCAATAATATCATCTTCTGCTAATCAAAGATTTACGGTGGAAATCATTTTCCATAGCACTACCGCAAGATGAAACTAAACCTGTGGGACTCATGCGATGCTAAATAATTTTACCCTTCTAGCTGGAGAATGATCTTTCAGCTGTAAGATAGGCCAGTTTGTCGCACAATATTGATAAGATTGATAATATTCCGGCATTTGATAATCAAAGTCTGATGAAAAACTTAAATATTGTATAAATCAATCGGCAAATAATTTAAGGTGCCATGTACTCTTCTAAAGCAAACATTTAAGCTCGAATGCATTATCCTGCTCGCATTAAATATCTTGCTAAGTCGGATCGATAGATTTTTTGTAATAATTTAGCTTATTTATGAATGTCCGTCTGGGTCGGTTTCTGTGAGATTTGAAAAGAATAAAAACTTTTCTGAAACATTTGCTGTGTGCAAAACTTTCGCCTATGTTACTTCTCTCTTGACGTTTTTATTAATATCAGTATTGAAGCTTGCTGAAGAAATGCATATTTGAATAATGTTTCTTCTTTCTCAGATCTTAGTTTAGATAAATTCTTGATGTCTTTCTTGTGTAAAGATTTTCACTTGTTTCTTTGGCACAAATTTTTCGTAGGTTTGCTAATGACTTCTAATTTCATTAACGTAAGTTACACTATAGGAAAAGTGTTGTCAATTAAGTAACGGTGGGCCCACATCCTATCTTCGGTTGAAATATTTATTTACAGAAATACAAATCTTTACAAGTCTTGTTCCTATCACATATCTCATTATAAGAGTATCTTACATAGGAACTTAATTTTTTCAAATTCTTGCCTCTTGCTTGAATGACTGGTCTCTTTGTGTGATTGTCTTATCTTCACAGATACAGAGTTTATATATAGCATTAATATCGATAGGTTTCAACCTTTGTGTTTAGAAGACTTTTACAGCTTCTGCTACTGAGCTGCAACACTTGTCACCATATGAGTGTTTTGACAGTATATGCTTTGAAGAAAGATTCTAAGAGATACCCCAACGATGCGTAGAACCCGAGAAAAAATGAGAAGCATTCTGGAAGCGACGAAGCAAAAAGAAGACACGCCTGTTTACACAACCAATGTGGCAAAGACTGAGATCCACTAAATTAAGGGCATGAGCTGAAGCATGATATGAAATACTGCTAGATGGTTACCCATGGTTTAATCATGCTTGGCCAGGCCAGCATCATATTCATGACATATAGCAGCATTATCAAACAGTGGACGGTGAAAACTGCTTATTTTCTTAACTTTTATATACATTACTTAAAAACATCTCTCATTAATTTTCGCATTATTTACCATGTTTAACTTAGGATTGTTAATTTAAATCCTAAAAGCGTTCTTTAGGCGTACCTTCCTTAATAATAATGGACATAAAATTTAAAATTTTCTTAGAGTTTCCAATGAATTTTACTTTTACCTGTAATGAGTCGTAGAGCATGAATTTCTCTTCCACAATGATGGAGTAAAACCCTTTCTGTTCTTAAAGGCTTATTTGGTTCTTTCAAAAATGTTGCAAAACTTACTCCTTCTTTGCCAGAATTTTGACATTGAGATAGGTGATTTTTGTGTAAAAAAAGTTCAAAATTCGTGAAATAAGTTCCAGCACATCATAAAACTTCCATTATCGACAGAGCCATGTTATTTCATCAATCGCCTCGGAATGGTAATTCCCACGAGGAATATTCTTTAATAACGCAATGCACTCTTTGTGGGTATCTGCATTCTAGGAATCGTTTAGTTATCTAGTTGAGAAGTAGGAAGCATTGTCAAGTGTAATCTTGGAGGAAAGTGTTCCTTTGTATATTAAGTAAAAACATACAATCACGATGGCGAACGGAAT